>BDMB01000246.1:46580-72903 GCA_016859785.1 Macrotyloma uniflorum
TGAATGAAAAGATTTTGAAATTTTAAAATTTATAAAATTTAATATTGTTTTAATTATTTATTTAAAATTGTGGTGTTTTAAATTTTAAAAATAAATTATTTATATTTTTCTCTTTATATATATATATATATATACTAGTAATAAATGTTTGATATTAGAAGTTTATGTTTTACACGTATATTTTTTTTTTTTTAAAATTAAATTATTCTATCTAAATTAAGAATTTGAAATTTACATAATTTGAATTAATTTATTAAAAAAAAATTATGAATTTAAATCAAACAAATTTGAATTTCAAAATTTTGGAAACTAATATTTAAACTAAGGTTGTTCAAAACAAATATGATCCAAAAAAATAATCCTAAATCGATTCAAAAATTGAAAATCGATTAAAACTAAATTTTTTTTGAATTTTTTTATTATATATATATATATATATATAAGGATGTTCGCGGCTCGATTTAGTTTAGTTTTCACCAAATTTTTATCCGAACCAATGCAGTTGGGTTTAGTTCGGTTTTAATTAATATAAAATTTGAACCAAACCAAACCAATATTTACGATTTGGTTTGGATTGATTATGCGGATTTTATTATTATTAAATTTTTAATATTTTATAAAAAATGATAAAATATATATTTTTTTTAAATTATTACTTATTTTATAATAAAATTTTTTATAAATTTATTGAATATTGAGATATTTTATAATTTTTAGTTTTATAATTTTTATTTTATTTATAATTTCAATTATTCTTATATTTATAAATAAATTATATAATTTTTACACTTAAAAATTATAATATATATTATAAATATTGTTGGAAATACAAATATTGTATGAGTATTTTTTTTATTATTTTTTTTAGTAAATTATATTTGTTTATTCACACAAATAAAATATTTTTTAAAATTTAATCAGAAAAAAATAAAAATTAAAAAAAAATAAAAAATTCAATAACTAATTATAAAAAATAGAAAAGTTATAGATGATAATATAATAAAAAAATTACTTAGGAAAAATATTTTATATATTATTATAAATAATATAATAAAAGAAATTTATGAGATATATATATATATATATATATATTTATTAGTTATTATTTAATTTTAAAAATATAATTTTATATTTAAATATAATAAGCAGTTTGATTTGGTTCGATTTTTTATTTGTAATCCAAAATCTAAACCAAATAATGTGTTTTATTTGAAATCCAAAATCTGAACCAAATAATGTGGTTTAAGAAAAAAATATATCCAAAAAATAAAAAACAAATTCTATTTTAAGCAATTTGCGGTTTTTTGGATTGGTTTGAAGTTATTTCTTTAAATCAGTTCGGTTTTGAATACCCCTTTATATATATATATCATAAATATTTTTTTATTATATTATCTACAATACTATATAAAAAAAATTAATGATTTTTCATGTTATTGTATTTTTTTTTATTATTATTTTAATGTATTTTAAAATTATTTAAAATATATTTTATTAACATTATTATTTTCAATATATAATTTTTTTCATTCTTTTCTTTATTAATTTTTTAATATAAAAATTATATAATTTATTTATAAATATAAGAATAATTTTCTTTATCTATATTTTAAATTTTTTTATTCTAAAATTATAATATTTTATTTTAAAAAAATATTTTATGTAAGGACACAATAATAATTAAACTAAGTGAGACAGTGGATTTAAGTGGTGAAAGGGTGAATGTGTTTAGTAAAATTTTAAAAGAATTATAAATAAAAGAACTAAACCGTTCAACCTTTATTATTTTAAATCCACTATCTCTCTAAAACCCTCTTCTCCCAAATGTCTCTACCTTCTCTCTAACCTATCTTCCTCCTCCATCATCCTTTTCAAGATCCGAAGGTACCTAATCAAAGCTTGTGAAGAATAGAGTACATCCAATCAATTAGAATCTTGATTTGGGTAAGTTTTCCTTACTTTATTCCTCTTTTTGCCGAAACTGTTTTGTCGTGCATGTGGGTCTTGCTCCCCTTGAATGTGGACTTTTTCTCATTAATATGACTTTGTGCTATCTTAGGTACTTAGTGGTGTGTTTGGATTGTGAAATAGGTACTTGGATAGCTAGTTAGAGCACAAAGAACTTTGTCCTTTGGAGTTAAGAAAGAGGCGTTTTATAATCAAAATATGTAAGGGAAGCTAGTTGTCCTTTATTTGAAATTGGTATGGATTTTGGAAATAGGGTTAGATTTTTGGTAAAAAACTGTAATTGATATTTTAATATTGCTCAACTGTTAGAGTATTGGAATATATTGAGAAAAGTTGTACATTGGGATACTCTGTGTACTAAATTATTCTTTTTATAGGTGTTGTTGTGATTTAATTGAGAACTACTGTAACAGTCCCGCCTCCGAGGTATTGTCCGGTTCATAGGCACCACGTGCAACGCATCGCGCATTACGCACCACATGCCGTAGGGATCCCCGGTTTTGCCCTCACGAAAAGGCGTCTCAAAGGGATGAGAGGCGTGCATCCTTATAAGGCACTACACCCTCTCTGATCTTACCGATGTGGGACAAGAGCAATGTACAGCACCAACCGTCACATTCTCCCTCCCTAAAGGAATCAGCGTCCCCGCTGAGACCACCATCGGCACCGGCTCTGATACCAAATGTAACAGCCCCGCCTCCGAGGTATTGTCTGGTTCATGGGCACCACGTGCAACGCAACGCGCATTACGTACCACGTGCCGTAGGGATCCCCGGTTTTGTCCTCACGAAAAGGCGCCTCGAAGGGATGAGAAGCGTGCATCCTTATAAGGCACTACACCCTCTCTGATCTTACCGATGTGGGACAAGAGCAATGCACGGCACCAACCGTCACATTCTCCCTCCCTAAAGGAATCAGCGCCCTTGCTGAGACCACCACCGGAACTAGGCTCTGATACCAAATGTAACAGCCCCGCCTCCGAGGTATTGTCCGGTTCGTGGGCACCACGTGCAACGCATCGCGCATTACGCCCCACATGCCGCAGGGATCCCCGGTTTTGTCCTCACGAAAGGGCGCCTCGAAGGGATGAGAGGCGTGCATCCTTATAAGGCACTACACCCTCTCTGATCTTACCGATGTGGGACAAGAGCAATGTACGGCACCAACCGTCACATTAAACCATTGCGTTGCACGTGGTGCCCATGAACCGGACAATACCTCGGAGGCAAGGCTGTTACATTTGGTATCAGAGCCTGGTTCCGGTGATGGTCTTAGCGAGGGCGGTGATTCCTTTAAGGAGGGAGAATGTGACGGTTGGTGCTGTACATTGCTCTTCTCCCACATCGGTAAGATCAGAGAGGGTGTAGTGTCTTATAAGGATGCACGCCTCTCATCCCTTCGAGGCGCCTTTTCGTGAGGACAAAACCGGGGATCCCTGCGGCATGTGGTGCGTAATGCGCGATGCGTTGCACGTGGTGCCCATGAACCGGACAATACCTCGGAGGCAGGGCTGTTACAACTACATTGTTTGAAATGATGAATTTGCTAATATGTGAGATTGGGCTTTTGTACGGTTAAGGGTTATTTTTAAACAAAAATTACGTGAAAGTGTTAAGTTGACCGGGTTTTACTTTTTAGGGTCAAGTCGTGCTATGAAGCACGACTTCATTATATAGAAGTCGTGCTTCATAGCACAACTTTGTAATTTCTTTTTTAAATACACTGAAGTCGTGCTTGATAGCACGACTTCACTTTTTTTTTTTTTTGTAAAATGAATGAAGTCGTGCTATCAAGCACAACTTCAGCTTTCTAATTTTTTTTTTAAATTAATCAAGCACAACTTCATGAGGGGCACACAATACGTCTTTTTTCAAAAAAATTTCTTCACATCAGCGACAAAACCTAAAAAGGATTGTTTTCGAAGGCATGGTTTAGGTAATCTCCGAATAATATAAAGTTGGATTTCTCATTTGTGAGGACATTTTTTAGTCCAATCTATCAACTTTTGTTAACGAACAAAAAATACTATTCCCATCTAATATTTTTTTGTTAATGTGGTGTTAAAAAATTTTTAGTGTAAGATATGTATAATATATATATATATGATGAAAAATGACCAGGTTCGATGAATACGAGTACTGTATTTGAATTTTTGAAGGTTTTGTAAGGAACAGGAGTATCTAATTTCTCTGCATGAGAAAGTAGGGAGTGAGGGATTCGATTATGTGGGGGGTTTCGTGATAGTTGATGACGGGCTGATCAATAATTAAAGGTCTTGGTTTTTTTCAGCAAGTAACCCTGTTAAAATCAGTTCCCTCAACGCTGACGGAAGTGTTTTGTACTGCTTGGAGATTACATGAGATGAATTTAAAACAAAAAAAAACTTAAGAGAGTTGAAGTCGTGCTATCAAGCACGACTTCATTCTTTTTTAAAGAAAAAAGTGAAGTCCTGCTATCAAGCACGACTTCAGTACACTTTTATAAAAAAAATTACAAAATTGTGCTTCATTGCAAAACTTGACCCTAAAAAGTAAAATCCAGACAACCTAACCCTTTTACATAATTTTTACTTAAAAAATAACCCTTAACCGTACAAAAGCCATGAGATTTCTTTGGTTAGATGATTAGAACACTAATTTGATGATATGTTGTATGTTATGTGTGCTAGAGTTTGAATTTTGGATGGTGCTGAAAATGAAATGTGTTCTAGTTTAATGAAATTGTATGAGTGGATTTTGATTTAGTTAGGAGATGTTTCGTTTTGTGATTCTAGCTCTTTCTGTCTTGTTTCCATTGAGAATCTGGGAAAGTGGTCTTAATAGAAGTTGAAGCCCCATATGTTAGCTAATCAATGGCTTTTATTTCACAAGAAAATAGTGTGTGTAGATTAAGTTATTTTTTTTTGTAATTAAAGGTCATGCTGTCAAGAGTATTTTCGCTTGAGCGAAAATGACTTGCTAGAGCGAAAATTGTATTTTCGTGAGCAAGAATCTTTCGTTTGAGTGAAGATGCTCCAAACTTGAGTTTTCCTCTCAGGAATATTTTTGCTTGAGCTAAAATATCCTGAACTTGAAAGTTTGATAATTTCAAAAACAATAAATTTAAATTAATTTGAGGGGTGAGATATAAACTTGAATGTATAATATAGTGTGTATGGATTTAAATATATGTTATAGGGTATCCAGACCTTAATGACTCTCTAGGTCACATTGACTAAGATTGTCATGTGGTGAAGGTCAATGGAGGTCTTACCAATTGTCTTTATGATAGTTGATGAGGCTACTTTAACGTGAGATGGGTGTGGTGATGTTTTGTTGATGATCCACCTCAAATTTTTTATTATATATATATATATATATATATATAAAAATTGAAGGGCACCGCCTCCCTTTTCTTCTGCATTTCCCGTTCTTTCAATTTCTCTACGCATAGTAACTCTTCCTCTCCATCTTCAAAACTTCATTTTCCAAATCTTACTCCGATTCGACGTTTCTTCCCAAAAAAGGTAATTTTATTCAAATCTTATCTTCCAATTTCATTATTACCGTTTCAAATCTTAGATTAACAGTACATTACTTGATTTCTAAAGGATTGAGTTAGAAGTTCTTCAAACTTCTCTGTTTTTCGATTGTTTCAAGAATTTAAAGGTAAGGGGAGTTTATTCCTTACTGTAATCTCCAAGGTATGATATTTTATGTGTTGTTTGTTGTTTGTATGTGTTTAATTTTGAAAATGGAGAGTTATATCGTTGGAAATAGTGAAATATTGCCTTACATTGTAAGAATCCGCTAAGCGAAGGCAAATTTCGTTGAGCGCCCAAAAAATATTAAAAATTACTATTTACACCCCTATTTTACTATTTACACTCCCGTTTTACCATTTAAACCCTATTTTACTATTTGCCCCCCGAAAGTGGTTTTTTTATTATTAAGTGATATTTGAAGATGATAAGTTGGAACTAACTACCTAGAGGGTAGGAAAGTTGTGAGAGTTGGATAGTAATGTCTTTTCAAGTTTGAATTCCATGTGGATGATTCACAGAGATACACTGGAGTGAAGTTCAGGAAGGTTCGATAACTTGGGGTAAATGAAGGGTGGTGAAGTGGCCTAGTCATCGATGTGCACGATGTGTTTGGGGACTGTCACCGGCCTTGCACTTCATTCCGACTGAATCGCTAACTATGCTTTTTGCCAAAGGGGCTTGTGCGGACACGTTCTATCTGTGGGGCTATCCACACCGGCGTAAGGCCAATGTCACTTGGGTGGTGGAGTTTGCAGCGTTATTTTGGAATCCCACAATACCTAAAGTACCGAAACTAGTGTGATCCAGTATAAATGATGATGTGAGTGGGGTATATGATTGATAAAGCTCTATTTTAAGATATTTTATGTAGTCCATAATTGTATTTAGGTAAGATTAAATTAATCAGAATAGTTAAATTACTTACAATATACATTCAGGAGGAATTTTGAAGCTTAGGATAAGTTTATCTTAAAAACAGTACCAAAGCACTATGAAGTTATGTATTCTGGGCATGACGTACATCATTGTTTCGTCCATATCTTTTGCCACAATGCCTCTAAAATCATAATTTTTTATTCAGATTAAAATAGACACGCAGATCTTTTCATAGGAATTGGAATCAAACAAATCAGTGCAGAAATGGATTTTCCACAAGCAACATAAGTCGAGTCAACCGCAGTTCATAAACTCAAAAAAGTCAACCCCGAAGAATTGGACTTCCAAGATGCGACAAAGATCCTAAAATCACAAAATCAGGACCAGTAGAAAATAGACTCCCTGGGCTTCAATGTGGATTTTGAATGAGACAATTTGGACCAGAATTGGATTTTTGGTAATAATAAGTGGGTTCGACAACAGCTGAAGCTCACTAGCAAACACAAAAAAACCACTTCAATGATCGAAGTCCAATAAGCTCATCCGGAAACCAAAAATCTTGAAATTAGTCTTAATCAAAAGAAGTTATAGTGAGCTACAATGTTGAGAAGCTTCCCTCAAGTTCTGGGCCATCTCAAGTTAACCATGGGCCCGTGCAATGATTACAATGATTGTGTAATATAAATAGCTAATTATGCTTTGTAAGAATTCAGATTTGGCATTCAGATTAAGAGCTTAAAGTACGTTCATTGCAATTTTCTCGCGCACAAGTTAGTTACTCCGATTATAGCTTTCGTTCTTACATTTTGATATGTTTTAGTGAAATGAAAATAAAAAAATTCTCTGTGTTCTTTTTGTTCTGAGGCCTTTTCTCTTAGATTCTTAGTTTGCATTTAGTTGTAGCAGTATTTACATTTTAGAAGTTAGTTTAGAATTTTACAGTTTACATTTCGATCTCTTGTTTATTGTTCTTTGTTGCTATGCATCGTTCACTAGTTTTGAATGGTTGAATCTGTCTACAGTTTCGTTCTTGATTAATTCGTGAATTTGTAATCAAATCTGAGAGATTTCTTGGCATCTTCTTAAGGATCTACAACACTTAAATGTCTTTTAAGAGAGTGGTTGTTCGTAATTACTCTTGTTGTGCATTGTAAAGAACCACCAACACTCTTGATTGATCATTGTTCACAGGTTGATCGTTTGTTGCTTTCTGTAATTGTTAGATTCGTTTTAATAGTTCTAATTCTTTTTGATGCAATAGTTATATTGTACTTTTGAAAATAATAAACAAAACAAAAAGATTTCAAGTAGTATTCGTTACTTGCATCACTGTTCTTCGTCTCTGGTCCGTTTTATAAACCATTGTTCTTCTTTTAGTCATTTTGTGGGTAGCAGTTCTTATTTTGGTTAATTTCTGGGCCACTGTTCTTGTTTTAGTCACTTTTTTGGTTTTCGAAGATGGTCTAGTTAGTTCATATTAGCTTCTGCACTTGCATTTTAGCATAGATACATTTCGGCTTTGAGAATAAAATAAGGTTAGATGCTCGTAATCATTTCAGCATAGTTCACTTACTGAGTGCATTTTAGTTTCATAATTCTGCAACACATTCCCCCTCCTCTTTCACTAAAAATAAAACAAAGACACACATACACCAATCATTGCATTCGCATATCAAAACAATTCCCACTCCATGCATTAGAATTCTTTCTTACATCAGTGCATCTATCCATCATAGCATTACTATCACATAAAATCATAAAACCAAATGTCATTCATCGCAATCATTTTAATTCCCCATACTCTTTAAAATTCAATCACTGCCTATGCCTATTCACTACTCCTTGCGTTGACATCCTGGTTTTCCCATACTACATTCAAAACGACTGAAATAAAATTCTTCTATCAAAATAGCGCCGTTGCCGGGGAGTAGAGGCAGCGATTGAAATCATTCAGTTACTACCATTCATTTCCCTTTAGCATTTGCATAACACAAAAAAAAAAGAGAGAAAATATACACTGTGCTTCACTAACCATTTGTGCAGATTGAATTGATGATATCCTCAAGAAGTTTCTGAGGTAATGCATGACCCGATCAGCTAGGGAGACCTTGCTGCCATTTGATCCAGAGATTACCAAGACTTTGAGGAAAGGAATCGAACAACGATAGCCTAAAGCAGCAGCAGCACAACAGCATCAACACAGCAGCAAAGAACTAAGCCCGAAAAGAGATAATCAAATTATGGGCTCGCGTCAGATGGAGAAAACACTCAAGGAATTAGCAGCACTAGATGAACACTATCAGCCACTGTGCGTCCAAGTGCCAGTTCCTCAAGAGGGGATGGCTAGCTACGAACTCAAGTCAGGCCTGATTCACCTGCTGCCGAAATTTCATGGCCTGGCTGGGGAAGATCCACATAAGCATCTCATGGAATTTCATGTAGTTTGCTCAACCATGAGGCCTACTTAGGTGCTCGAGGACTATGTCAAGATGAAGGCATTTCCCTTTTCTCTATGTGATGCAGCCAAAGATTGGTTGTACTTCCAGCCTTCACCAATTAACACCTGGCCCGAAATGAAAAGAAAATTTCTGGAAAATTTTTTCCCAGCCTCAAGAACAGCAGCGATTCGAAAGGAAATCAGTGGCATCAGACAACTGCAAGGAGAATCAGTATTCGAGTATTGGGAGAGGTTCAACAAGCTGTGTGCCACCTGCCCCAATCACCAAATCAACGAACAGCTGCTGATTCAGTATTTTTATGAAGGATTGACAGCCATGGATCGTAGCATGATAGATGCTGCTAGTGGGGGAGCCCTAATGGATAAGACACTAGTTGCAACTCGTTACCTCATTTCAAACATGGCTGAAAACTCACAACAATTCCATTCCAGACAGCATACAAAAAGCGTCAATGAAGTTGGCTAGCATAGTGTATGAGCTCAAGATAATTCAAGGTTAGAAAACAAGCTCACTGAGTTAACTTCGTTGGTAAGACAACTGGCCCTCACTCAACATTCGAATACCATGACCAATACACCTACATCTTGTGGAATCTGTGCATCAGACCATCATACAGATCTCTGCTCGCAACTCCAAGAGCCAAGTCAATATGAAACAACAACAACTATGTACCCTGGGCAACCATCATTCTCAAGACCTGAACAACCTCCAATACACGTAAACCAGCATAGGTATGATCCTTATTCACCTACCTACAACCCTGACTGGAGGAATCACCCAAATCTTAGATATGGACCTAGTGGAGGTCAGCACAACTCGAACACATCACAATCACAGTCTCGACCTCATCAACCTTTCCATCAGCACCAACCAAATTATCAACAACATTCACCCAACCATTATCACCAGCAGCAACAGCACCAGAACTTCCAACAACAAAGATACAATTCTTTCAAAAAATAGCAGAATCAACACGAGTAGCCACTACAGCAGCCAGTGGTGCCCCAACCAATAGCACTGGACATGAACAAGCTGTGGGAAAATATCTCGGCAAGTATGAATGATATGAAAACACAAATTGGCCAACTCTCTACAGAATTGAATATCTTGAAACAGCAGCGATCAGGCACTCTCCCGTCATAACCAGTGATCAACCCAAGGGGAGATTTAAATGTACATTGAGAAGTGGGAAGGAAGTCCAAAATAAGACCGAGGCAGCAAAGGTACCTCCTAAAGACAATATAGACAAGGTGGCACCAACTAAGCCAGAAGAGGATAAGGGCCAGCCAGCACAGTCAGGTCCATTTCCTTCAAGAAACTTGCAAAATAAAAGGAAGGAAGTAGATCCTAAGCTACTGGAAATGTTTAAAAAAGTGGAGATTAATATTCCTCTATTGGAGGCAGTCAGACAAGTGCCCAAGTATGCTAAGTTCCTCAAGGAGCTTTGCACGTATAAAAGGAGGCTAAGAGGAGCAAACACTGAAGCTGTTTCTACTCTGTCCAAGCTACCACTGCCTTAGAAATACAATGACCCAGACTCCTTCTCAATTCCCTGCACCATAGGAGAACTCACATTCGGGAATGCTTTAATCGATCTTGGTGCTTCAATTAACGTGATGCCCATCGCTTTCTACAACATGCTGAAACAGGAAAACTTGAAACCAACTGAAGTAATCTTCCAGCTCGCCAACAAAACTACAGTCCAACCCATTGGTTTGCTTGAAGATGTCTTAGTTAAAGCAAACAAATTGATTTTCCCAATTGACTTTTACATCATCGACATAGAAGGTGACTTAAGGACCAGCCAAGCCACCTTGATATTAGGCAGGCCCTTCCTCATGACAGCTAAAACAAAGATTGACATGCATGCTGGGATGCTCACAATGGAATTCGGGGAGGAGAAGATTACCTTCAACATATTTGCAGCCATGAAATACCCAATAGAGAGTAATTCTATAGTGTATGATCATTCTCTTTTTGCTATGAACTGTATAGGAATAGATGACTGTTTAGATATCAATTTGGAAGAACTACATACTGCTTTTGGCCATGATGGCTAGTGTGCGAATCTGAACCTTAAATCCACAGCACGCACAATCAATAATGTGGATTCTGCAGGTACCAACAAAAATAAAAAAGAAATAAAAGAACAACAGCAGGGCAATGAATCTGAACTAAAGCCCTTGCCTGCCCACCTAAAATATTCCTTTTTAGGTGAGAATAAATCCAAACATGTGATTATTTCCAGTAATCTAACCTTTGTGCAGGAGATTGAATTAATAAAAGTACTGAAGAATCATGAGAAAGCAATCGACTGGAGTCTAGAAGATATCCCAGGGATCAACCCTTCAATCTGCATGCACCAAATTCTATTGGAGGCTAACTACAAGGCAGTAAGACAGCCACAGCGTAGGGTAAACCCAACCATAGTAGAAGAAGTTAAAAAGGAGGTGACTAAATTATTAAAAGCAGGAATTATATATCCAATCTCAGACAGTGAATGGGTTTCTCTAGTGCAAGTAGTACCAAAGAAATCTGGGACGATTGTGATAGAAACCAAGAACAAGGAACTATTGCAGGCACGAGTGGTCAACAAATGGAGAGTCTGTATTGACTACAAAAGGCTTAATCAAGCAACCCGAAAGGATCACTTTCCTCTACCCTTCATCGATCAAATGTTAGAACGACTTGTAGGTCAGTCCCATTATTGTTTTTTGGATGGTTTTTCAGGCTACATGCAAATCCACATTGCCCCAAAAGACCAGCATAAAACAACGTTTACATGTCCATTTGGCACATTTACATATTCAAGAATGCCCTTTGGACTATGTAATGCACCAACCACTTTCCAAAGATGTATGGTAAGTATATTTAGTGATTTAATCGAAAATTGCATGGAAGTCTACATTGACAACTTCACTGTTTTCAGTCTAACATATGAATCTTTCTTGAATAATTTAGCTAAGGTATTGCAGAGATGTGTTCAAAATAATTTATTGCTTAATTTCGAAAAATGTCATTTTATGGTTAGAGAAGACATAGTTCTTGGTCATTTAATCTCTAAAAAAGGCATTACAGTAGACAAAACCAAAGTGGAAGTCATTTCCACTTTAAATTATCCGAGTTCAGTCAAGGAAGTCAGGTCATTCCTGGGCCACGTAAGATTCTATCGAAGGTTCATCCAAGATTTCAGCAAGATAGCAACACCATTGTCTAAGTTATTGCAAAAGGAGGTACAATTTAATTTTGATGATCAATGTAAAGCGGCATTTGATACTTTAAAAGCTAAATTAATCACTGCACTTGTGATGCAACCTCCTAACTGGAACTCTTCATTTGAATTAATGTGTGAGGCATCTGATAATGCATTGGGAACTGTTCTTTCTCAAAGAAAACAAAAATTATCCCATGTCATTGCATACGCTTCCAGAACACTTGATCCAGCACAATTAAATTACACGACCACAGAGAAAGAATTATTAGCCATTGTGTTTGCCTTGGATAAATTTAGATCGTATTTGCTAGGAACCCAAATAATTATATTCACTGACCATACTGCCATCAAATATTTATTGAAGAAACAAGACACTAAACCACATTCGATTAGATGGATTTTATTATTACAAGAATTTGATGTTGAAATTCGAGATCGAGTCGGGTTGTGCAATCAAGTTGCAGATCATTTGAGTAGACTCAAAACTGATGCACCAGCCTTGGCAATCAATGACAACTTTCCTGATGAACAATTGTGTGCCATAGATACAACGCCTTGGTTCGCTGATATTGCTAATTATTTAGCTGCTTCAGTGTTGCCTGTAAATGCAAATAAAAATTATATCAACAAGCTCAAAGCAGACTCTAAACATTATGTGTGGGAAGATCCATATTTATGGAAGTTTTGCAGCGACCAGATCATTAGAAGGTGTGTCACACACGAAGACAGCAAGCAAATTCTGGAATTATGCCACAACTCACCCATTAGAGGTCATTTGGGTTCTAAAAGAACTGCCATGCGAATTTTGTAGTGTGGTTTTTATTGGCCCACAATATTTAAGTATGCTCATCAATTTGTTATCTCCTGTGAACCATGCCAGCGAGCTGGGAATGCCATCACCAAACGCAACGAGATGCCACAGCAACCTCTGGTTGTTTGTGAGATTTTTGACATATTGGGGATTGATTTTATGGGACCTTTCCTAGTATTTAATGGATTCTCATATATTATCTTAGCTGTAGAATATGTTTCTCGATGGGTAGAAGCTAAGGCCACCCGAACTAATGACTCTAAAGTTGTCTCTAATTTTATAAAGACTAACATATTTTGCAGATTCAGAGTTTCAAAGACGATCATCAGTGATCAAGGCAGCCATTTTTGCAACAGAACTATGGCTGCTTTATTCTTAAAATATGGAGTAACTCACAAGATATCTATAGCCTATCATCCACAGACGAATGGGCAAACCGAAGTTTTTAATAGAGAAGTTAAACATCTTTTGCAGAAACTAGTGCAGCCTAACCGAAAGGATTGGAGTTCACAGCTTGAGGATGCTTTATGGGCACAACGAACAACATATCAAACACCCCTTGGCATGTCTCCATTCAGAATTATTTATGGCAAAGCCTGCCACCTTCCTGTTGAAATCCAGCACCGATCCTACTGGGCCACTAATGCATGTAATTTATCCGTTGATGAAGCGAGACAACAACGAAAATTGGAGCTACAAGAGCTGGAAAAAATCCGCCAACAGGCTTATGAAAATTCCAGAATTTACAAAGAAAAGGTAAAGCAATTTCATGATGCACACATCAGCAGGAAACACTTCGAAATAGGCCAGAAGGTACTCCTCTTTAATTCCAAGTTTAAACTTATCTCTGGTAAATTAAGATCCAAATGGACAGGCCCTTATATCATTGTTAATATATTCCCACATGGCGCTGTCGAGATCAGTGATTCCAAATCTAGCAAAATTTTTAAAGTTAATGGGTACCAGCTTAAAATATTTTATGAAAACCAACCTATGGGTACTACATTTAAGCATGATATTTATTTAACTGACCCACCTGTGCAACATTCCTCTTAACTATCCACATCGACGGTACATTCCTTTCTATCGTTCTTAATTTACATTGAGGACAATGTATTCCTTAAGTGTGGGGTATTTGGGGAGGATTTTCTCGAAAATTAATATTTAAAGTAATATTGTTTTCTCAGTTATGCTCCGCTGCTCTTGAATCATAAAGACAGTAATGTAAAAAGATTTTTATATATTTCTAATATTGATGAAATTCAGATTTTGAGAAATACCCATGAGTTTGCTTATTTAAATCAGTATAAAGCAGTCATGAATTCAAAACTGCTCTCATAACTAAAAGCACAAGGAACATTCGAAACTGATTAGAAATAATTTAAACCTGTGTGAGTTCTTGAGCTTTATTCCCTTGTTGTGTGTATTATTCCATTTACATAGTTATTCTAGAACTTGATTCTGTTCTTTGAGTAGATTATTTTAAATTAGTGCATCCCATGAAAATGATCGAGGCCATGATTGTCTAAAGCTACTGGCCAAATAAAGCTAACCCATTCATAATTTAAATCATTAGTCACCCCTTTGAGCTGTATACCCTTTTCTTTGTTTATAACCTGAACATTACAAGCCCAATACCGAAAAAACCAGTGAAACCCTGAACTTTGGTAAGAGAAGAAAATGGTTCTGAATCGTGACTTGAGCAAAAGCTCAAGTGTGGGGTATTTATTTTACATAGAGTGAAAAATCAGTGATAAAAAGAAGAAAACTAGCGAGCAGGTCAAGCTTGGAAAATAAAACAAAATGGAATGAAAAGGAGCAGCAAAAAAGAACTGCAGAAAATGAATGAAGTTGTAAAGAAAAAAATTGCAGAAACCCCCTCACACGCAGATGACACACAAGGAACCAAGCTATCTCTCCAAAGTTCTATTTATTTAAACCGCAGCATTCCTTTATAATCCATACCTTTAAAATTACAAGCCCTCAGCCTCATTACAAGCCATTAAAAGACCTCGAGATTCTGTGGATGCATTATATTTAAACAACTCAAAATTAGAACACCTTCAAGCCTATGGAGTGGCTTTGTAAAATAGGAATATGGAGAGAAAATAGTACCCATTGATTAAACCTTTTTGTGTCGCGTTTGGTTTTCTCAAATAATTTCAAATCCCCTTTTTAATGTAGTAGAGAGGAGACCTTGAGTGTCAATCCATGGAGCAAGTTAGGAGGTGTAGTTGATTCTTTGTTTATGGGTGAAAATGCAAATTGAGGGGAGAAGAAGGGTATGATTTTATGCTACTGTTTTTATTATGATTTCATGAAGTTGTGTGCTATGAATAATGCATATGAGATGGAATTCCAGTGATGCGAATGCAGCAACAGATTTAGTGAATGAGAGTGAGAAGGAATGACATGGAATTTGGTATATGGAAAGGGGGTTGTTTGCTTGAAAATCAGATTCTACCTTACTGTAATGCAAAATGCTTGGAACACCTATCTAACAATTATTTTGTGATTTATGAATCTGTTATTGATGTAGTGAATTTCCTATAGATGCAGAATTCTAAATTTCAATTTAGACAATGCAATGATAGAATGGAATTTGAACTATGATGCAAGACGAAATGAACAGCTCAATTATACTATCCTGATGCAGTATGGAATCCTGGGCTCTAAATCCTAATTGGAATGCAAATGCAAAATTAACAGAATGAACAGTGATATTGCAAAATGAGAATGTTGGATTGCTACTGGAATTTATTGTGCAGAAAGCTAATGCAAAACGAATGGCTCTATGTAATGAACTTTATTGCAGTGAAACTAGTATTTACTAACAGATCAAAGCAAAACGGGATTCAAGCTGTTATCGAATTACAAAATGCAGCTACAGTGCAATGCTAAAACTACTGTTGATCTTATGAAATGAAACTAAATGTCGAAATTAAAACAACACAAAGCTTGACAAACTAAACTATGAAAGGAAAATAGTGTAGTGCTAAACTAAATTCAGACCAGAATTGAACTAATGCAAAGAAACCAGATGTTGTGACTAAACTAGACTAAGGCAAAAATTAAACCAAAACAATGGCTAAATCAATGCTAAGCAAAATCAAGTAACCACGAAGACAACACGTTCACCTATGCTACTAGAATTGTTTATAGAATTCAGACAATTATCTATCAACTAGAACAGAACTAACTGGAATTACAGAATTAGAAGAGCATGAAATATAACATTTTTTTTTGAAGGTTTCTAAAAGGAAGAATCACTTGGAACTGTGCTGAACCTTACTTGAATTCAGAGCTGGTGTTCACACCATTGAAAGACATCCAATTGCTCTTTAATCTCGTAAGGTATCAAGAAACGATTCTCTGGTGAATCAACTCTTTAGAAACTTTCAAGGATTCAAGATTAACAAGATGTAGAAATTAAGAAATCAAAGAACTCACTGTTGCAAAGAAGGAACTAACGAACCTACAAACGGTGCTTCAAGTCATGGCGCGAAAGTGTGGATTCAATCAAGAAAAACGCGAGAGTGCAAAAGCGGACGTGATTCATGAAGTAATGAACGTGAATTGAGAGAGTTAAAGCAAAGAAGACTATTAAGAACTTGCTTGAATTGAAGTGAAAGTGCAGAAACTACAAGCTACTCGAACACAAATGAAGCTAACGAACTTTGATCCATTTCAACTGAAAACTGAAATTGTAAACTAAAACTGTACGAACTACGCTTAAACTATGTTTGTTAAAACTCTCTACTAATTACACAAGTGCTATAGCTATTTATAATTTACATAATCTCTGCTTAGTGGGTGGGCCTTTGTATGAACTGGCCCGTATTTCTTCAGCTCACGTTTTTTTCGTGCTTCAACTGCACATGGTTAACTTAAGGTGTGTGTATCTTGCTCGTTTCTTCATCAATTTGATCGATTCGAGTTTCCAATTGAAGATATGCAAGTCTATTTTCAAACGAGACATGTTTCGTAATTTTAGGGGCCTGGACAAGTCCAGTGGGCCTCGATTACTGAGAGAGGTTTTTCGTGCGTTCCAGTTGCTTGCAGCTGCTGTCGATCCTGCTTGTTTGGCTTACCAAAAATCCATTTCTGGTCCAAATTATGTCATTCAAAATCTAAATTAAAGCCCAGCAAGTCTACTTTCTTCTGGTACAGATTTTGTGATTTTAGGAGCTTCGTAGCATCCTAGAGACCCAATTCTTCGAAGTTGACTTTTCTGGATTCGTAGACTGCGGTTGACTCGACTTGGGTTGATTGTGAAAAATCCATTTCTGCACCAAATTGTGTGATTCCAGTTTCTATGGAAAGCTCCATGCGTCTATTTTAATCTGCATCAAAAATCACAATTTTAGGAGCATTTTGGCAAAAGATATGGGTGAAACAATAAGTGAACGTCAGGCTGTGATTTTATGCTGTCTTAAAACGAATTTTTCTAGGCTTTGTAATTCTTTACAGAATATAATTTTCATTTAATTTCGCTTATTCTACTTACTTAAAGATACTTAAATATAATTATTAATTAAATAAAATGTGTTAAATTAAAGTCTCATCACCGACAAACATAAAGAGTGATGAGCGAAACACATGATCATGTGAGAAATCTCGAAAAATCAGTGAAAGATGAACCATGCTTGAGTTATGAGAAAAGTATATATGAATTCTATTACGTTTTTATATTGATTAAAATAAACATTACACATGGTTTATATTTTGATGCAGATTAAAATAGACACGCAGATCTTTTCATAGGAACTGAAATCAAACAAATCGGTGCAGAAATGGATTTTTCACAAGCAACATAAGTCGAGTCAACTGCAGTTCATAAACTCAGAAAAGTCAACCCCGAAGAATTGGACTTCCAGGATGCGACAAAGATCCTAAAATCACAAAATCAGCACCAGTAGAAAATAGACTCCCTGGGCTTCAATGTGGATTTTGAATGAGACAATTTGGACCAGAATTTGATTTTTTGTGAGTCAAATAAGTGGGTTCGACAGTTGCTGAAGCTCACTGGCAAACATGAAAAAAACCACTTCAATGATCAAAGTCCAATAAGCTCGTCCGGAAATAAAAAATCTTGAAATTAGTCTTAATCAAAAGAAGACTCGTGCATCTTTCTAACAAAACAAAAATCGTGCAAAACGGAGCAAAAAAGGGAATTTTACCACGTGCTCAAAGTGAGGTTACAGTGAGCTACAATGCTGAGAAGCTTCCCTCAAGTTCTGGGCCATCTCAAGTTAACCATGGCCCCGTGCAATGATTACAATGACTGTGTAATATAAATAGCTAATTATGCTTTGTAAGAATTCAGATTTGGCATTCAAATGTAGAGCTTAAAGTACGTTCATTGCACTTTTCTCACGCACAACTTAGTTACTCCGAATATAGCTTTTGTTCTTACATTTTGAGATGTTTCAGTGAAATGAAAATAAAAAAATTCTCTGTGTTCTTTCTATTCTGAGGCCTTGTCTCTTAGATTCTTAGTTTGCGTTTAGTTGTAACAGCATTTACATTTCAGAAGTTAGTTTAGAATTTTAGAGTTTACATTTCGAATTCTTGTTGATTGTTCCCTGTTGCTATGCATCGTTCACTGGTTTTGAATGGTTGACTCTCTCTAGAGTTTCGTTCTTGATTAATTCGTGAATTTGTAATCAAATCTGAGAGATTTCTTGACATCTTCTTAAGGATCTATAGCACTTAAATGTCTTTTAAGAGAGTGGTTGTTCGTAATTACTCTTGCTATGCATTCTAAAGAAACTCCAGCACTCTTGATTGATCATTGTTCACAGGTTGATCGCTTGTTGCTTACTGTAACTGTTAGATTTGTTTTAATAGTTCAAATTCTTTCTGATGCAATAGTTATATTGTAGTTTCGAAAAGAATAAACAAAACAAAAAGATTTCAATTAGTATTCGTTACTTGCATCACTGTTCTTCGTCTCGGTCCGTTTTATAAACCACTGTTCTTCTTTTAGTCATTTTCTGGGTAGCAGTTCTTATTTTGGTTAATTTCTGGGCTACTGTTCTTGTTTTAGTCACTTTTCTGGATTTCGAAGTTGGTCTAGTTAGTTCATATTAGCTTCTGCACTTGTATTTTAGCATAGATACATTTCGGCTTTGAGAATAAAATTAGGTTAGATGCTCGTAATCATTTCAGCATAGTTCACTTACTGAGTGCATTTCAGTTTCATAATTCTGCAACACATTCCCCCTCCTCTTTCACTAAAAATAAAACAAAGACACACATACATCGATCACTGCATTCGCATATCAAAACAATTCCCACTCCATGCATTAGAATTCTTTCTTACATCACTGCATCTATCCATCATAGCATTACTGTCACATAAAATCATAAAACCAAATGTCATTCTTCTCAATCATTTTAATTCCCCATACTCTTTAAAATTCAATCACTACCTATGCCTATTCACTACTCCTTGGATTGACATCCTGGTTTTCGCATACCACATTCAATAGAGGGGAATCATTGTTTGAAAGAAGACACAAAATGACTGAAATAAAATTCTTCTATCAATGATTAGCGTACGTGATATGGAATTATGAGAGGATTTAAATAATGATGTTGTGGAAAGATGACAAAAAAACAAAACTTATTTGACCATGTTAGGAAATCGATTACTAAATAATTTTATTAAGATAAAATTTTCAATTACAAAGATCATTTCTTTTATTCAGATATTCATTTTTATGATTGTTAAATATAAATATTTTATCTTTGTTGGAAGAATATGGTGAGGAAGAAATTTTTCAGGAAATTATGTAAGAAGATTCGTGAGATACTGATGTCACTACGTTTTTGCTTATCTAAAAATACTAACAAAGGTATTTATGTGTCTTTAGGATGCTAATCTAATGTAATTAAACATAAAATGGATTTTTAGAAGTCTGGAAGCTATAAACAGAAAATTGTATAAAAACAGTATAAAATAATGCAATTTTATTGTATTCTCAAGATAACCTCTACTCGGTATTTGATTTATATATTTCGCTATAGAGCTCAATAAAGCACAATTCGGGATGCATTTGAAACTAGACACGTGCATCTTTCCAGAGGATCTTAAAGCATCTAAAATGGAGCTAAATCTGATTTTTGCCACTTGATCAAAATCAGCTAACCTGCAGTTGACGCGACCAGCGAGTCTATTCCAAAGAATCAAACTTCCAGAATTCGATAGAACTCCTAAAATCCTGAAGTCAGTGGCACGTGAAAATAGACTTAATGGGCTTTCATCAGGATTTTGAATCATGCAAATTTAATCCAAATTGGATTTTTTCCATGTAATTAAATTGGGCTAATCCCCTTCAGTTGGAGCAATCCACGAGTCCGTCCCACAGAATTGACGCTATAGGGCTCAATAGAGGTCTAAAAATCTCAAAATTGGTATCATTTGAAAGAGGATTAAATTATTTTTTCAACAGAACTCGAATCGAGCAAATCAGAGCTGAATCGGATTTTTCACACATGTTCGAAGTAAGCTAACACTAGCTATAGTTTGGGAGAAGCATCCCTCAAGTTCTGGGCTCCCTCAAGTTATTCAAGGCCCGTACAGTGTTTGTAATGATTTTAATGTATAAGTAGGAGATTATGCTTTGTAATTATGCAGATTAGGCATTCAGAATTCACTGATAGCACGTTTAATTTGTTCTGCACTTAGCGTCTAATATTTATGTTAATTCGGTTAGCTTTTCTGTAAGTTTCTTTGGATTTCAGTTTTAATGGAGAGTTGAATTCTTTGTATTTTCGTGTTCTAATACCTCTTCCCCTTCTTCTTTAGGTTGATCTTTACTGTTTTTACGTTTTCATTACTTCTACTTCGAATGAGAATTTATGGAAACGAAAGTATGCGTGACATAATGCTTAGACTTAGAGTTTCTCCTTGGTTTTCTTTGATGAAGCTTCTTGGTTGAGAGTAGAATCAAAATTGGTGAATTTGTCACGTTTTTGAATGGATCCTTGGTTGGCTAATCAAGTTTTCAAATGGAGGAATTCTTAAGAGCTGAGATTGGTTAGAGCATTGCATTCGTAACCATTGATTCGAGTTCTTGCTTTAAGTTTCACAGTTTATAATTCAGCAATTGTTCTTTGAATTTTAGCTTGTTAATACTTTGTAGTATAATTCGTGAACTATTTTGTGAATCTTTGATCGGTGAAGGAAGGTTTCTTGGTATTTTCTTGGAAGCATAGGATACTTAGATGTCTTCTAAGTGAGTGGTTGATTGGAATCATTCTCATGTTATGCTTCAAAGGAAATCCAGCACTTCTAAATCAATCTAGAAGCATAAAACTTTCCTTAATTATTTTTTTCTGTAGTTACTTTCATTTGATTTCACATTTGGTTTTAATTCTGCTAAGTTAGAATAGTTTATCTCAAGTTCAAGTAGATTTTCTGTAATACTTGCACAAGTTTACTATTCATCATGTTCTTCATTTGGTCTATGTTCTTAGTTTGTTCATTTTCTATGTTTTCAATTCTGCACTGATTTTAAACTCAAAACCTTTAGCTTTTGCATTTAGATCTTGTTGGAATCTTTGCATTCAATCTTGACATTTAATTTTGATTTGTTTTGATCCGTTTCTTTTGTTCTGCATAATCGTTCAAATCTCATTGCTTGCATTTCGACTTTATCATTCTTGCATTTTTAATTCAACATTGCTATTTTACTTAAACTTTCCAGCAGATAAAACCCCCCTCTTCATCATATACCGTCTATAGACCATTCATTCAACATATCAGCTTCGACCATATTGCATAAATATTATATGCTTCACTACATTCCCACATAAAATCATAAACTCAAATAAAGAATCACGATCATGCATCATTCATTTTACATTCCATAAGTTGCATTCATCAAACCATCCTCCCATTAATTCATATCCTTCTCGGCCAAATTAAATTTCATTTCATTGAAACATCTACATTACATCCATACTTCCCAATTTACAAGTACAATCACAGCTAGATAAAAAGACTACTCACACATTATTCCTATGATTTGAGACCTTGGTCAAACTTATGCTACATTTAAGGGAAGAATCAAGCATTTGAAGGTAAAGTAAGGGACTGTAATAAACTAAAGCCTATCAAATTGGTGTCGTTGCCAGGGAGCATATGGCCTATATCTAGCTCATTTCATCAGGCATACATGTATTAGGATCAATATTGCATCTGCATTCCTATATAAATTGCATACTGCATTCGAAAAAAAAAAAAAACAACAAGAAACAGTTGTGTTGCTAACCATTGTTGTAGGCATAGTTGATGACCAGATCAACCAGGGAGAATCTTCTTCCTTTTGATCTAGAGATCACTAAGACACTAAGGAGAGGGACTGGTCCAAAACCACAGCACGAGGCTCAAGCACAACAAGAAAAAAATACAGAGAAAACATTGAAGGAGTTGGCTGCACCTAGAGAACATTACCAAACCCTTTGCATTCAAGTTCCACCACCTCAAGAAGGTATGGCTCGATATGAACTCAAGTCAGGTTTGATTCATCTGCTGCCCAAATTCCACGGTCTGGTAGGAGAAGACCCTCATAAACACTTAATGGAGTTCCACGTGGTCTTTTCAACCATGTGGCCAACAGATGTTCTAGAGGATTATGTGAAGATGAAAGCATTTCCATTTTCCCTCTACGACGTGGCTAAGGATTGGTTATATTTGCAACCTACTCCCATTAACACCTGGCCAGAAATGAAGAGGAAATTCCTGGAAAAAATTTTCCCAACTTCGCGAACAGCTGCAACTCAAAAGGAAATTAGTGGTATAAGATAGTTGCAAGGTGAATCACTATATGAATACTAGGAGAGGTTCAACAAGCTGTGTGCCACATGTCCTAACCATCAAATCAATGAGCAGCTGCTCATCCAATATTTTTATGAAGGTTTGATGGCAATGGAGAGGAACATGATAGATGCAGCAAGCGGAGGTGCTTTGATGGATAGGACACCAACAACAACAAGATATCTAATCTCTAATATGCCTGAGAACTCGCAGCAGTTCAATTCCAGACAAAGCATGAGGCAGGTACATGAGATCAGTTAAGGAGTAGCCAACACGCAAGACACAACAAGACTGGAGAACAAGTTGACCGAGTTGACCTCCTTGTTGAGGTAGCTAGCTATTGCCCAACAACCAAACACCAGTCTTAATGAGATTAAAGGTTGTGGAATTTGTGCAGCTGTTGATCACTACACAGACTCATGTCCTCAACTCCAAGAAATTGGACAATATGAAACAGCTGCTACCATGTATCCAGGTTAGATTCCCTTTCTTAAGCACGCACAACCTCCTATGCAATTTAGCCAGCAATAACATCCTGACTCTTCTACATATAACCCTGGCTGGAGAGATCACCCCAATTTGAGGTATGGAACATCTCCTGTTTAGAATAATCAGTACCAACAGCAGAAACATCATAACCAACCATATCAGCAACCATTTCAGAACTCTTTCACACAACAGCAGCAAAAATCTCAAGCTTTTAAGGGTTAACAGAACTTGCAGCCATTGCAGCAGCCAGTGGTGCAGCCTCAAAATTCTCAGCTTGAAGATTTGGTAAAATCAATGGCCTCTAACATGCAAAATGTGGTGGCCACAATCAATGATCTCAAAAAGCAGATGAGGCAAATGCCCACTACCCTCTCAACCATTGATCAACCCAAGGGAAGATGTGAAGGCCATCACCTTGAGAAGTGGCAAAGAATTACCATCTGTGACAAAGCCACCAGTTGTGACAAAGGCAAGCACCAACAATACTGCCTCAACACAACCTGAGGAAGGAAAAGAAAATCAGCATGCTCAACCAGCAGGTCCTATCCCATTCCCATCTAGAAGCAAACCAAGCAAAGGGAAAGAAATTGATAAAGAACTGTTGGACATCTTCCAAAAAGTAGAAATCAATATTCCTTTATTAGAGACAATCAAGTAGGTCCCGAAATACGCCAAGTTCCTCAAAGAAGTTTGCACGTTTCAAACTAAAGGGAGCCACTCTAGAATCAGTTTCCACTTTATCTCGGTTGGCTTTGCCTAAAAAATGCAATGATCCTGGATCTTTCTCTATACCAAGCACTCAGACCACAAAATATTTATCAAACCACAAAATGTTTATCAAACAATCAAAGTACACACAAAAACATGGTAAGCATACATAACACTTTGGCCAAATGGATCAATCAGGCATTGATACCACTAAATGTAACACCCTTCTACCCCGAAAAACTTTTAAATTAAAAAGTAGAAAATTTCTAAAAATTAAAGTAAAAGAATTCAAATATATTTACATCATAAATAAAAATTTACAAAAACCAAGAAATAAGATTTCAAAATAAAACTCTTACTATGAGTAATATTGCTTACTAGAGCAACAACGATAGACCGTGAACCAGTACACCTGGTAAGTTCCTAGGAAAGAGAGGTGGGTCACTAAGGACACTCTTAAATACCAAGTCTTTCCTAGCCAAAACTTTCCTAGGCATGCACCTCCACACTACCACGCTATTTATCTAGTAACCATAATAACTCTTTTCAGTGGTAGAAAATCGAATAAAATATTGTTAGGCATTGCAAAAGTCTTTATAAGTTCTTAAGGGTAAAACTTTAAATCAATTTCTTCAAGATAAATAATCTCTTTATGTCCCGACCTCACACCAAATCAGACTAAACCCAAATGTTAAGGCATAGAAAATCTATGCTTCATCAGTCAACTCCCTTTTGTCCTCATCACAGATATGTTCACCTATAAGAACACTCAACCCAAACAAAATATCAACCACACAAATAAAAGACTGAGGAATATATCTCACATACGTTATAGGTACATATAACAAATAGGTACATATAACAAATAGGCAGAACTAAACATACACATCACACACAAATGCATCACACACACCAATACATACTTAGTTACAAACTCAATTAACTCAAATGCATTAATGCTCTTATGCTCTTATCTCCAAATGCATGTGGTACCATCGCACGAAAATGCATGAGTAGTCTAGGATTACATGAACTGGATCAAGAGATCCTCACAATCCACTCTCACTTAGAGCGAGTCTAACAAGAGCCATTTGAGATAGTATAGCTAGCCTTGGTGGCCCCTCATTTCAACTCTCAAATGAGAGGTTCCCTACTCTAAAATCCCTAAGGTCAAGGTGAAGACCATAAAGACCCTCCTTCATAGATCACATTTACCCCCTTGAAAGTATGAATGAATGAAATACGTACACGCCAATGCATCACACATAAATGCAAAACTCATTGCATATCTTGAATGACTAAAGCATAACTTGGATTTTCACACTGCTAAGCCTCTACTTAGACTTCTCAAATGAATAACTCGCAACCAACCCAAGAACTCGTATCATGGACATTGATAAGGCTCTATTTTAGGATATTTATGTGGTCCATAATTGTATTTTGGTAAGATTAAATAAGTTAGAATAGTTAAATTATTTACAAAATACATTCTATAGGAATTTTGAAGCTTAGAGTAAGTTTATCCTAAAAACAGCACCAAAGCACCATAATGTTATGTATTTTTGCCATGACGTTCATCACTTGTTTCACCTATATATTTTTCTATAATGCCCCTAAAATCGTGATTCTTGATGCAGATTAAAATAGACACATAGATCTTTTCATAGAAACTAGAATTGTACAATTCGGTGCAGAAATGGATTTTTCACAGTCAACACAAATCGAGTCAACTGCAGTTCACAAATCTAGAAAAGTCAACTTTGAAGAATTGGATTTCCAGAACGCTACAAAGCTCCTAAAATCACAAAATCAGTACCAGAAGAAAAAAGACTCATTGGGCTCCAATTTGGATTTTGAATGAAACCAATTGGACCAGAATTGGATTTTTGGTAAGCCAAATAAGTGGGTTCGACAGTAGCTAAAATTAATTGACAAACATGAAAAACCCATCTCAATAATTGATGTCCATTAAACTCGTCCAGGATCCAAAAATCATGAAATTAGTCTTAATCAAAAGAAGACTTGTGCATCTTTCTAACAAGACAAAAATCACGCAAAACAGAACAAAATTGAAATTTTACCACGTGTTCAAAGTGAGATTACAGTGAGCTACAATGATGAGAAGCTCCCCTCAAGTTTAGGGCCACCTCAAGTTTACCACGGGCCCGTGCAGTGATGAACATATAATATAAATAGATAATTATGCTTTGTAAAAACGTAGATTTGGCATTCAGAATTAGAGCTTAAAGCACTTTCGTTGTTGCAATTCCCTCGCGCGCAAGTTAGTTACTTTGGTTGTAAGCTTCGTTCTTGCATTGGTACGTTTCACTGAAATGAAAATACAAAAAAATCTTTGTGTTCTTTCTAATCTGAAGCCTTTTCTCTTAGATTCTTAGTTCGCTTTCAATTGTTTCAGCATTTAAATTTCTGAAGTTAGAATTAGAATTTT
>BDMB01000247.1:0-13386 GCA_016859785.1 Macrotyloma uniflorum
ACAATACAATTTTCCATTAAAATTTGGGCCATTTTGTTTCGCATATTCTATAAATTCTTCAACTCCATTCTCATACTCTTTTGACATGCGATTTGTATTTAACCAATTTCGATTCATCCTGCAAGATGAGACTATAAATGAAGAATAAGAAAATTGATTCAGTAGTGGTTGAGAGTGAGCATACATTAATAGTCAAAGTAGTACTGTTGCACACACCAATGACATGCCCTCCCTCTTACCACCATAATTGGACAAATACTAACATTCTAATTTGAATCTTAGTATGAGTGTCATCTGCCCCTATGCCACTACTCTAGGAATCCATTAAATGATGTTAAACTTTAGGCATATAAATACCATATTCTTCGTTCTACATTAAATGATGCATCAAATCCTATGTTAAAGCTAAAAAAGGCAATAAACAACTCAAGTTGACTAACCTCAACCAATGATTGTGAGTGTACTATGAAATTGCTCCTAAGACAGCTTGAAGTCCTGTGTCCAGTTAGCACCCTGTAGTAGGATAAATTATTAGTAGAGATTCAAATAAAAATAGGCCATATCTTAGTCCATTATAATTGGTTAATTAAATGAAATATATTTTGACTTATAATCAATAATTTTTTAATTTCTTTAACCCAAGCAGACTCAAATCCATAATAAACCAAGTTAACTCATGGTGCCAACTATGCATGGCTTAACTGTAATTATAAACACTCAAGTACAATTAAGACAAAAAAATACATTCCTTTATAAACAAACCCTCTTCACTTCAATCACTACTTCTATTTCATATTCATATTCACATTCACACAATCATTTTTATACATATATAAACTCATTTTCTATCTATGCAATGCACCATTAATATCATCAGCAACCATCCCTCCATCTATATCTTATTGTTCTTTTCTCATGCATGGTGCAACCTTTTCCATAAAAAATCACACTCACAGCTCCCAACCCAAAAAAACAATGCAGGCACAATTGGCAATGATCTTAATGTAACCAACACAGTCCCCGCCAAGGTCAAACAAACCACGAGAAGTGTCCCTAGAGACTCCCCTCCTCAACACAGTCCCCACCAAGGTTCAACACACTCTCAAAACCACTTCGGAACCCACTCTCAAAAGCTAGCTACTTAGAAGGCAGAACCAAACACAAATGAAATGAACAACAAAATGCTCCAATTTTGCTTTGAAAAATCATGGCTCATACAAAAAGGAAAATAGAGGTAAAAATGAAAAAATGAACAACGAAAATGAAAACAGAGGCTAAAAGGAAAACTTGAACAACGAAAACGAAAGTTACCTCCGATTAGAGAGACAAAGCGAAACAGAGGGAGAGAGAGAGCGAAGAGGGAAAAATGGCACCAAAAGTCGTGACAGAGGGAGATAGGGGAAGCGCGTAGAAAAATAGAAGAAATGGGGCTGAGGGGTTTGAAATAATAACCATCAACGTCGGTTACTGAATAAACCGACGTTAAATCAATATACAATGTCGGTTTATTTAGTAACCGACGTTGATACTCAACAATTCCACGACGGTTTAATCACAAACGACGTTATTTAATGACTATCCACGTCGGTTAAATAGATAATCGACGTTGTTATATTTTCGACGACGGTTGTATTTCTAACCGACGTGGAAAATGTAGTTATATTTACAACTTTGCCACCGCGTGTAAAACAACGTCGGTTATATTTATAACCGATGTTGTTTGATGACGTTGAATCCCATTATTGTAGTAGTGATTTAATCAACGGTGATTTTATCGTGGGTGATTTTCGCATGGTTGATTTTATCGAGGATGTTTTATCATGGGTGATTTTATCGTGTATGATTTTATTGAGGGTGATTTTATCAAGGGTGATTTAATTGTGGGTGATTTTATCATGACTGATTTTATCGTAGGTGATTTTATTCTTGGTGATTTTATCGAGGGTGATTTTATCGTGGGTAATATTATCGAGGTTGCTTTTATCATGGGTGATTTTATCGAGGCTGATTTTATCGTGGGTAATTTTATCATGGGTGATTTTATCGTGGGTGATTTTATCAAGAGTGATTTTATCATTGGTGATTTTAGTGTAGGTTATTTTATAATGGGTGCTTTTATCGTGGGTAATTTTAGCGAAGGTGATTTTATCATGGCTGATTTTATCGAGTGTGATTTTATCGTTGGTGATTTTATCATGGGTGATTTTATCTTGGGTGATTCTATTGAGGGTGATTTTATCGTGGGAGATTCTATTGAGAGTGATTTTATCATGGGTGATTTTACCTTGGCTAATTTTACTGTGGATAATTCTATCAAGTGTGATTTTATAGTGGGTGATTTTTTTGTAGGTAATTTTATAGAGGATGATTTAATTGTGGGGGATTTTATCGAGGGTTATTTTATTGTGGGTGATTTTATCGTGGATAATTTTACAATAGGTGATTTTATCAAGGGTGATTTTATTATGAATGATTTTATCATGAGTGATTTTATCGTGGGTGATTTTAGTGACGATGATTTTATCGTGGGTGTTTTTATTGTGTGTGATTTTATCGTACATCATTTAATCATGGGTGATTTTATCGTGGGTGACTTTATCATGAGTTTTTATATCGTAGGTGACTTTAGTGTGGGTTATTTTATAGTGGGTGATTTTATCATGACTGATTTTATCGTAGGTGATTTTATTCTTGGTGATGTTATTGAGGGTGATTTTATCGTGGGTAATTTTTTCGAGGTTGATTTTATAATTGGTGATTTTATCGAGGCTGATTTTATCGTGGGTGATTTTATCATGGGTGATTTTATCGTGGGTGATTTTATCATGGGTGATTTTATCGTAGGTGATTTTATCAAGTGAGATTTTATCATTTGTGTAGGTTATTTTTCAACGGGTGCTTTTATCGTGGGTAATTTTAGCGAGGGTGATTTTATCATGGGTGATTTTATCGTAGGTGATTTTATCATGGGTGATTTTATCGTGGGTGATTTTATCGTGAGTGATTCTATTGAGGGTGATTTTACCGTGGGTGAGTCTATTGAGAGTGATTTTATCGTGGGTGCTTTCATTGTAGTTAAGTTTATAGAGGATGATTTTATCGTGGGTCATTTTATCAAGGGTTATTTTATCGTGGTTGATTTTATCGTGCATAATTTTACCATAGGTGATTTTATCGAGGGTGATTTTATAAAGAGTTATTTTATCATGGTTGATTTTATCGTGGGTGATTTTAGTGACGATGATTTTGTCGTCGGTGTTTTTATCGTCTATGATTTTATCGTACGTGATTTAATCATGGGTTATTTTATCGTGGGTTAGTTTATCATGGGTGATTTTATCGTGGGTGATTTTATCATGGGTGACTTTATCATGAGTCATTATATCGTAGGTGATTTTAGTGTCGGTTATTTTGTAGTGGGTGATTTTATCATGGGTAATTTTATCAAGGGTGATTTAACCCTAGGTGATTTTAACTAGTGTGATTTTATCGTGGGTGATTTTATCGTGGGTGATTTTATTAGGAGTGATTTTATCATGGGTGGTTTATCGTGGTTGATTCTATTGAGAGTGATTTTATCGTGGGACCTTTGGTAATTTTATCGTAGGTGATTCTATAAAGTGTTATTTTATCGTGGGTGATTTTATTGTAGGTAATTTTATAGCGCTTGATTTTATCGTGGGTGATTTTATCGAGGGTTATTTTATCGTGGGTGATTTTATCGTGGATAGTTTTACCATAGGTGATTTTATCGAGGGTGATTTTATTAAGAGTGATTTTATCATGGGTAATTATATCGTGGGTGATTTTAGTGACGATGATTTTATCTTGGGTGTTTTTATCGTGTGTGATTTTATAGTACGCGATTTAATCACGGGTGATTTTATCGTTGTTATTTTAGTGTGGGTTATTTTATCATGGATGATTTTATCGTGGGTGATTTTATCATGGGTAACCTTATCATGAGTTCTTATATCGTAGGTGATATTAGTGTGCGTTATTTTATAATGGGTGATTTTATCGTGGGTAATTTTATCGTGGGTGATTTTATTCGTGGATGATTTTACCTTGAGTGATTTTATCGTGTGTGATTTTATCGAGGGTGATTTTATCGTAGTTGATTTTACTGTGGGTAATTTTATAGCGGGTGATTTTATCGTGGGAGATTTTAGTGTGGGTTGTTTTATAGTGGGTCATGTTATCGTGGGTTATTTTATCGAGTGTGATTTTATCATGGGTGATTTTATCATGGGTGATTTTATCATGGGTGATTTTATAATGGGTGATTATATCGTAGGTGATTTTAGTGTGGGTTATTTTATAGTGGGTGATCTTATCGTTGGTAATTTTACCATGGGTTATTTTATCGAGTGTGATTTTATCGTGGATGATTTTGTCATTGGTGATTTTATCGTGGGTAATTTTATCATGGGTGATTCTATTAAGGTTGTTTTATCGTAGGTTATATTACCATGAGTGATTTTATCGTGACTGATTTTATCGAGAGTGATTTCATCGTGGGTTATTTTATTGTGGCTAATTTTATAGTGGGTGATTTTATCCTGGGTGATTTTATCGAGGGTAAATTTATCGTGGGTAATTCTATCGAGGTTGATATTACCATGGGAGATTTTTTCTAGGATGATTTTATGGTGGTTGATTTTACTGTGGGTGATTTTAAGATGGATGATTTTGTCGTGGGTGATTTTATCGAGAGTGATTTTATCGTGGGTGATTTTATCGTGGGTGATTTTATCGAGGGTGATTTTATTGTAAGTAATTTTATAGCTGGTGATTTTATCGAGGTTGATTTTACCATGGGTGATTTTATCGTGGGTGATTTTATCATGGGTGATTTTATTTTGGGTGATTTTATCATGGGTGATTTTATTTTGGGTGATTTTATCATGGGTGATTTTATCGTTGGTGATTTTAGTGAGGGTGATTTTATCATGACTGATTTTTTCGTAGGTGATTTTATTCTTGGTGACTTTATCGAGGGTTATTTTATCGTGGGTAATTTTTTCGAAGTTGATTTTATCATGGGTGATTTTATCGAGGTTGATTTTATCATGAGTGATTTTATCATGGGTGATTTTATCGTGGGTGATTTTATCAAGTGAGATTTTATCATTGGTGATTTTAGTGAGGGTGATTTTATCATGAGTGATTTTACCTTGGGTAATTTTATTGTTGATAATTCTATCAAGTGTGATTTTATCGTGGGTGATTTTATTGTAGTTAATTTTATAGAGGATGATTTTATCGTGGGTGATTTTATCGAGGGTTATTTTATTTTAGTTGATTTTATCGTGCATAATTTTACCATAGGTGATTTTATCGAGGGTGATTTTATTAAGAGTGATTTTATCATGGGTGATTTCATAATGGATGATTTTATCATGGGTGATTCTGGTGACGATGATTTTGTCGTCAGTGTTTTTCTTGTGTGTGATTTTATCTTACGTGATTTAATCATAGGTGATTTTATCGTGGGTTATTTTATCGTTGGTGATTTTATTGTGGGTGATTTTATCATGGGTGACTTTATCATGAGTTATTATATCGTAGGTGATTTTAGTGTGGGTTATTTTATAGTGGGTGATTTTATCGTGGGTAATTTTAACGTGGGTGATTTTATAGATTGTGATTTTATTGTGGGCGATTTTATTATTGGTGATTTTATCGTGGGTAATTTTTTCGAGGGAGATTCTATTAAGGTTGTTTTATCGTGGTTGATATTACCATGAGTGATTTTATTGTGAGTGATTTTATCGTGATTGATTTTATCGAGAGTGATTTCATCGTGGGTTATTTTATTGTGGCTAATTTTATAGTGGGTGATTTTATTCTGGGTGATTTTATCGAGGGCCAATTTATCGTGGGTAATTCTATCGAGGTTGATATTACCATGGGAGATTTTTTCTAGGATGATTTTATGGTAGTTGATTTTACCGTGGGTGATTTTATGATGGGTGATTTTATCGCGGGTGATTTTATCGAGGGTGATTTTATCGTGGGTGATTTTATCGTGGGTGATTCTATCGAGGGTGATTTTATCGTGGGTGATTTTACCTTGGGTGATTTTATCGTGGGTGATTTTATCGAGGGTTATTTTATCGTGGCTGATTTTATTGTCGGTAATTTTATAGCGGGTGATTTTATCATGTTTGATTTTATCTTGGGTGATTTTATCGTGGGTGATTTTATTGTGGGTGATTTTAGTAAGGGTGATTTTATCGTGTGTGATTTTATCGTGTGTTATTTTATAGCGGTTGATTTTATCATGGGTTATTTTATCGAGGGTGATTTTATCCTGGCTGATTTTATCGTGGGTGATTTTATCATGGGAGACTTTATCATGGGTTCTTATATGTTAGGTGATTTTAGTGTGGGTTATTTTATAGTGGGTGATTTTATCATGGGTAATTTTATCGAGGGTGATTTTATCATGGCTGATTTTATCGAGTGTGATTTTATCGTGGGTGATTTTATCATGAGTTTTTTTATCGTGGGTGATTTTATTGAGGGTGATTTTATCGTGGGTGATTCTATATAGAGTGATTTTATCGTTGGTGATTTTAGCTTGGGTGATTGTATCGAGTGTGATTTTATCGTGGGTGATTTTATTGTAAGTAATTTTATAGCGGGTGATTTTAACGTGGGGTACTTTATAAAGGGTTATTTTATCGTGGGTGATTTTATCGAGGTTGATTTTACCATGGGTGATTTTATCGTGGCTGTTTTTACCATAAGTGATGTTAACATGGGTGATTTTATAGTGGGTGATTTTATCGTCGGTGATATTATAGACGGTGATTTTATCATGAGTGATTTTATCGAGGGTGATTTTATCGTGGGTGATTTTTTCATCGGTGATTTTATCATGGGTAATTTTATCATGGGTTATTTTATCAAGGGTGATTTTATCATGGGTGGTTTATTGTGGGTGATTCTATTGAGAGTGATTTTATCGTGGGTGATTTTACCTTGGGTAATTTTATCGTGGGTGATTTTACCTTGGGTAATTTTATCGTGGGTGATTTTATTGTAGGTAATTTTATAGCGGATGCTTTTATCGTGGGTGATTTTATCGAGGATTTTTTTATCGTTGGTGTTTGATCGTGGATATATTTACCATAGGTGATTTTATCGAGGGTGATTTTATTAAGAGTGATTTTATTATCGGTGATTTTATCGTGGGTGATTTTAGTGACGATGATTTTATCATGGGTGTTTTTATCGTGTGTGATTTTATCGTACGTGATTTAATCGTGGGGGATTTTATCGTGCGTGATTTTAGTGTGGGTTATTTTATCATGGATGATTTTATCGTGGGTGATTTTATCATGGGTGACTTTATCATGAGTTGTTATATCGTAGGTGATTTTAGTGTGGGTTATTTTATAGTGGGTGATTTTATCATGGATAATTTTATCGAGGGTGATTTTATCACGGGTGATTTTATCGAGTGTGATTTTATCTTGGGTGATTTTATCGTGGCAGATTTTATTAAGAATGATTTTATCATGGGTGGTTTATTGTGGGTGATTCTATTTAGAGTGATTTTATCGTGGGTGATTTTACCTTGGGTAATTTTATCGTGGGTGATTTTATCGAGGATTATTTTATTGTTGGTGATTTTATCGTGGATAATTTTACCATAGGTGATTTTATCGAGGGTGATTTTATTAAGATTGGTTTTATCATGGGTGATTTTATCGTGGATGATTTTAGTGACGATGATTTTATCGTGGGTGTTTTTATCTTGTGTGATTTTATCGTAGGTGATTTAATCATGGGTGATTTTATCGTGCGTGATTTCAGTGTGGGTTATTTTATCATGGATGATTTTATCGTGGGTGATTTTATCATGGGTGACTTTATCATGAGTTATTATATCGTAGGTGATTTTAGTGTGGGTTATTTTATAGTGGGTGATTTTATCATGGATATGTTTATCGAAGGTGATTTTATCTTGGGTGATTTTATCGTGGGAGATTTTATCGTGGGTGATTTTATCGTGGGTGATTCTATTGAGGGTGATTTTATTCGTGGATGATTTTACCTTGGGTGATTTTATCGTGTGTGATTTTATCGTGGGTGATTTTATCGTAACTGCTTTTATTGTGGGTAATTTTATAGCAGGTGATTTTATCGTGGGAGATTTTAGTGTGGGTTATTTTATAGTGGGCGATGTTATCGTGGGTGATTTTATCAAGTGTGATTTTATCATGGGTGATTTTATAATGGGTGATTATATCGTAGGTGATTTTAGTGTGGGTGATTTTATCATGGGTAATTTTACCGTGGCTAATTTTATCGTGGGTGATTTTATCATGGGTCATTTTATCGTGGGTGATTTTATCATGGGTTATTTTATCGTGGGTAATTTTAGCATGGGTTATTTTATCGTGGGTGATTTTATCATAGCTGATTCTATTAAGGTTGTTTTATCGTGGGTGATATTACCATGAGTGATTTTATCGTTAGTGATTTTATCGGGAGTGATTTCATCGTGGGTTATTTTATTGTGGTTAATTTTATGGTGGGTGATTGTATCCTGGGTGGTTTTATCATGGGTAATTCTATCGAGGTTGATATTACCATGGGAGATTTTGTCTAGGATGATTTTATGGTGGTTGATTTTACCGTGGATGATTTTATAATGGGTGATTTTATCGTGGGTGATTTTACCTTGGGTGATTTTATCGTGGGTGATTTTATCGAGGGTGATTTTATCGTGGCTAATTTTATTGTGGGTAATTTTATAGCAGGTGATTTTATCGTGTTTGATTTTATCTTGGGTGATTTTATCATGATTGATTTTTTCGTAGGTGATTTTATTCTTGGTGATTTTATCATGGGTAATTTTTTCGAGGTTGATTTTATCATGGATGATTTTATCGAGGCTGAATTTATCGTGGGTGATTTTATCAAGTGAAATTTTATCATTGGTGATTTTAGTGTAGGTTATTTTTTAATGCTTGCTTTTATCGTGGGTAATTTTAGCGAGGGTGATTTTATCATGGGTGATTTTATCAAGTGAGATTTTATCATTGGTTATTTTAGTGTAGGTTATTTTTTAATGCTTGCTTTTATCGTGGATAATTTTAGCGAGGGTGATTTTATCATGGGTGATTTTATCAAGTGAGATTTTATCATTGGTTATTTTAGTGTAGGTTATTTTTTAATGCTTGCTTTTATCGTGGGTAATTTTAGCGAGGGTGATTTTATCATGGGTGATTTTATCGTGGGTGATTTTATCATGGGTGATTTTATCTTGGGTGATTTTATCGTGGGTGATTCTGTTGAGAGTGATTTTATCGTGTGTGATTTTACCTTGGGTAATTTTATTGTGGATAATTCTATCAACTGTGATTTTATCGTGGGTGATATTATTGTAGTTAATTTTATAGAGGATGATTTTACCGTGGGTGATTTTATCAAGGTTTATTTTATCGTGGGTGATTTTAGTGACGATGATTTTGTCGTCGATGATTTTATCGTATGTGATTTTATCGTACGTGATTTAATCATGGGTGATTTTACTGTGGGTTATTTTATCATGGGTGATTTTATCGAGGGTGATTTTATAATGGGTGACTGTATCATGAGGTATTATATCGTAGGTGATTTTAGTGTCGGTTATTTATAGTGGGCGATTTTATCATTTGTAATTTTATAAAGGGTGATTTTAACGAGTGTGATTTTATCGTGGGTGATTTTATTGTGGGTGATTTTATTAAGAGTGATTTTATCATGGGTGGTTTATCGTGGGAGATTCTATTGAGAGTGATTTTATCATGGGTGATTTTACCTTGGTTAATTTTATTGTGGGTGATTGTATCAAGTGTGATTTTATCGTAGGTGATTTCATTGTAGGTAATTTTATAGTGGATGATTTTATCGTGGGTGATTTTATCGAAGGTTATTTTATCGTGGGTGATTTTATCGTGGATAATTTTACCATAGGTGATTTTATCGAGGGTGATTTTATTAAGAGTGATTTGATCATGGGTGATTTTATCGTGGATGATTTTAGTGACGATGATTTTATCGTGTGTGTTTTTAGCGTGTGTGATTTTATCGTACGTGATTTAATCATGGGTGATTTTATCATGGGTGATTTTAGTGTGGGTTATTTTATCATGGATGATTTTATCGTGAGTGATTTTATCATAGGTGACTTTATCATGAGTTATTATATCGTAGCTGATTTTAGTGTGGGTTATTTTATAGTGTGTGATTTTATCATGGGTAATTTTGTCGAGGGTGATTTTATCATGGGTGATTTTATCGAGTGTGATTTTATCTTGGGTGATTTTATCGTGGGTGATTTTATGGTGGGTGATTCTATTGAGGGTGATTTTATTCGTGGATGATTTTACCGTGAGTGATTTTATCGAGGGTGATTTTATCGTAGCTGATTTTACTGTGGGTAATTTTATAGCGGGTGATTTTATCGTGCGAGATTTTAGTGTGGGTTATTTTATAGTGGGTGATGTTATCGTGGGTGATTTTATCGAGTGTGATTTTATCATGGGTGATTTTATAATGGGTGATTGTATCGTAGGTGATTTTAGTGTGGGTTATTCTATAGTGGGTGATTTTATCGTGGGTGATTTTATCATGGGTCATTTTATCGAGTGTGATTTTATCGTGGGTGATTTTATCATAGGTGATTTTATCGTGTGATTTTATCATGGGTAATTTTATCGAGTGTGATTTTATCGTGGGTGATTTTATCATGGGTGATTCTATTAAGGTTGTTTTATCGTGGGTTGATGTAGGCCCCTTGTATAGATTATGGTTTGAGTGAAGATTAGATTGATTTTAGAGGAAAACCCCAAAGAAAATCCCCACTGGACATTAAGATAACATGATGTTATCTAGATGTGAAGGTTCATTTCAAATGGGATTCAAGAGGAGGAAAAGGAAATATTATGATGTTGGGACAATTAATCAAACACATGGTAGGCAAATGGAAATAAAAATCAACATAACATAGAATAAGTGGAAAGAAGATATGAACCAAATGAAGTGAAATGGTAATGGATGAGTCATGCGACTTGGGTGGTGGATACCCAAGATAAGTGGTGGTGCCGCCACTTGAATCACACTCAAGATAAGGCTAAGAGAGGGTGAGGAACACTCACAACACAAGCTGAAAATTTCTCACAATATTTCTATCATTTTTGGTACCCTTACAAGGTGAATGGGAGCCCTATTTATAGGCTTGGATGGCTCCCAAATTACAATCAAATGCAGCTGAAATTACATGTAAATTAACCCTAAAGAATGGTCTAGAAACTAGGTTTACACCTTCCTAAAGGGCCAGAGATTGGGCTGCTGCAAAGGGGTGCTAAAAGCAATTCAAAATGGGCTTGATGCTCCCAAAAAGGTGCAAAAAACATGGCAGCACTTAGGGAGAGAAGGGGAGTGTGCCTCTCAAAGTATTTGGTGGCTCCAAAGCCCAAAATGTGATGGGGGTGAGCTTATCCAAGGTGTGGTGCCTTTAGAAAGTCTTACAAAACAAAGGAAAATAAGCCCAATTAAAATTAAGCTTAGTAAGAAATTAAACTAACATTAGAAATTAAACTAAGAAATATAAGGAATATTAAATAAAGGATTAAATGTAAAGGGAAAGTGGTGTCTTGATTATGCATTTTGTTTGGAATTTTCTCAAAACACTATGGATATTTGTTTTTAGTTTTTAAGGCTTCATCATCCTCTCCCTCTTGGAAAGAATTCGACCTCGAATTTTGAAAATCTTTATTCATTGTGTTCAACTTTGAAGGGTTTATTCATTAGTTGGAAGATGACGTCCTTTCCTTGGTCGACACTTTTCTCAATTTGATCATCCTTTCTCTCATGCAACTCTTTAAACTTTGGCAAGACAATATTGCTTTTTAAAATATGACTGTTAAGAAAAAGGTGATCAAAAGGTTTTTGAAACTCTTTAGATTCCTCCAAGTTGTTTCCCTTAGTAAGATCATTAGTCAAAGATGATTTCAAATCAAGTTTTTTTTCCTTTGGAGGAGGTAAATCTTTTGATGGTTTTTGAAAAACATCATTGAATTCATCTAAGAGTAATTCTATGCTTTGAGAACAATTAGAGGTTTTGCCATGTGAGTTAGGAGATGACTCCATAGAAGGGTAAGATGCAATTATTTCTTTTTGTGCAAACATTACCTTTTTTATCCCTTTATGAGAGATCATAGTACCTTTCTTTAATTCACTAGATTTTTGCCTTTTTCCTATCTTTTTTTCTTCTTTTCTTTTCTTTCTCATTTTTAATTGGTCCTCAAGAACCTCTTGGGGAGAGAGAGGTTTTAAAGTAATCTTGTGCCCTTGAAAGTTGAAAGAAAATCTATTGGTATGACCATCATGAAAAGTTTGCTTATCAAATTGCCATGGCCTACCTAGTAAAATATGTGTTGTTTCCATGGGCACAACATCACAAAGAACCTCATCCACATATTTCCCAATGGAGAAATTGATGAGGACTTGTTTATTTACTTCTATCTCACCCTTTTCACTAAGCCATTGGAGCTTATAGGGCTTGGCATGAGGAATAGTGACTAAACCAAGTTTCTCCACCATTCTCTTGCTAGCCACATTAGTACAACTCCCTCCATCTATAATGAGAGAACATAATTTATTGTTGATAAAGCATCTTGTGTGGAAAATATTTTCTCTTTGGGACTCATCAAGATCATTTTGTACTTGTCCCAATATACGCCTTATCACCAACAAATCACCATCACAAGGATGAATCTCATCATCACTTGAGGAGGAAGGTGAGGAAGAGGAAGAATCCCTAGTGGGGGAAGGGGGAGATGAGTGTTCACTCTCCACCTCTCCACTTTCTCTCAATATCATGTTGCTCTTGGTAGGGCAACTTGAAGCAATATGCCCATACCCTAAACATTTAAAACATTTGATGGAACTTGATTTTGAGGGATTTGAAGTCCTTAGACGCATTACCCCTATTGGTGGTTTCGAGAGAGTTCTTGGAAAGTTTTCTATCATACTTCTCTTTACCCTTATCCTTCCATGAAGAGTTGTAGTAGGAACTATTATGATTACTCCTCCTTGCACCATCTTTTCTTTGAAATTGAGTTTCTATTTTTAGTGCAAGGTGTAGAACATTTTCATTTGAGGAGTATTCATATAGTTCTACTAAATCTTGAATGTCTCTCCTAACAAATCTAGCTACCTTGGCCTCATTTGTATCATCAACATCGGCCTTAAGCATAAGAGATTCCATCAACTTAAAATAATCATTCACACATAAATTTCCTTGTTGAAACCGTTGGAGCTTCAAAAGGAGCTCCCTCCTATAGTAGGAAGGAACAAATCTACCGCGTAAATGAAACTTTA
>BDMB01000247.1:14939-27677 GCA_016859785.1 Macrotyloma uniflorum
TTTAAGGTGCAAACACTTCTTTAATTTGGCCAAAATAATTCTTTTGCTTCTCACAAATTTTCTAGACTTAAACACACAATTTTAAAAGGAGAATATGAAGCTCTTAGTCCCTATTTTTGGATTCCCTATCAATTCAATTTATGCACTCTTCACTAAGGCATTTTATCAAACACATTTCAGCACTAGAATTTTAACCAAGAAAACTCAATGGAAAACAAGACATATGACTCAAGCAAAGCTAGGAAAACACAAGAAGACTTAACCCAAAATAAAAGAACATTATAGCATGGAAACAAGGAAGCAAAACAACCAAGAGTATGCCTAGATTTTCGCACAAAACTGCCCAAAATTTTTCAGCAACCAAAAAAGCATCAATACATGGTGAAAAAGTCCAGACTTCTTATCGGTTCAAGGGAGCACAAAAAACAACTAAAAGGCAGTAGAAAAATAATGGTATTAAGCATTAAACATAGGCAAGAAAACAAAGAAACTAGCTCATGATACCAAATGATGTAGGCCCCTTTTATGGATTATGGTTTAGTTGATGGTTAGATTGATTTTAGAGGAAAACCCCAAAGAAAATCCCCATTGGACATTAAGATAACAAGATGTTATCTAGATGTGAAGGTTCATTTCAAATGGGATTCAAGAGGAGGAAAAGGAAATATGATGTTGGGACAATTAATCAAACACATGGTAGGCAAATTGAAATAAAAACCAACATAACATAGAATAAGTGGAAAGAAGATAAGAACCAAATGAAGTGAAATGGCAATGGATGAGTCACGCCACTTGGGTGGTGGTGCTGCCACTTGAATCACACTCAAGATAAGGCTAAGAGAGGGTGAGGAACACTCACAACACAAGCTGAAAATTTCTCACAATATTTCTATCATTCAAAGTCCCCTTACAAGGTGAATGGGAGCCCTATTTATAGGCTTGGATGGCCCCCAAATTACAATCAAATGCAGCTGAAATTACATGTAAATCAACCCTAAAGAATGGTCTAGAAACTAGGTTTACACCTTCCTAAAGGGCCAGAGATTGGGCTGCTGCAAAGGGGTGCTAAAAGCACTTCAAAATGGGCTTGATGCTCCTAAAAAGGTGCAAAAAATGTGGCAGCACTTAGGGAGAGAAGGGGAGTGCGCCTCTCAAAGTATTTGGTGGCTCCAAAGCCCAAAATGTGATGGGGGTGAGCTTATCCAAGGTGTGATGCCTTTAGAAAGTCCTACAAAACAAAGGAAAATAAGCCCAATTAAAACTAAGCTTAATAAGAAATTAAACCAACATTAGAAATTAAACTAAGAAATATAAGGAATATTAAATAAAGGATTAAATGTAAAGGGAAAGTGGTGTCTTGATTATTCATTTTGTTTGGAATTTTCTCAAAACACCATGCATATTTGTTTTTTAGTTTTTAGGCCTTCATCAATTCTATCTATAGTGATTTTATCGTGGGTGATTTTACCTTTGGTGATTTCATTGTGGGTGATTCTATCGAGTGTGATTTTATTGTGGGTGATTTTATTATAGGTACTTTTATAGCGGGTGATTTTATCATGGGTGACTTTATCAAGTGTTATTTTATTGTGGGTGATTTTATCGAGGTTGATTTTACCATGGGTCATTTTATCATGAGTGATTTTATTAAGGGTGATTTTATCATGAGTGATTTTAAAGTGGATGACTTTATCATGGCTGATTTTATAGAGGGTGATTTTGTCATGGGTGATTTTATCAAGAATGATTTTATCGTGGCTGATTTTTACATGGGTGATTTTATCATGGGTGCTTTTATCAAGGGGGATTTTATCGTGGGTGGTTTTATCGTAGGTGATTTTATTGTCGGTGATTTTATCGAGTGTGACTTTATCAAGGCTGTTTTATTGTGTGTGATTTTATAATGAGTGATGTTATCGTGGGTGATTTTATCATGGTTGATTTTATCGAGGGTGATTTTATCATGGGTAATTTTATCGTTGTTGATTTTATTCTTGGTGATTTTATCGAGAATGATTTTATAGTAGGTAATTTTATCGAGGTTCATTTTATCATGGGTGATTTTATCAAGGCTGATTTTATCGTGTGTGATTTTATCATTGGTGATTTTAGTGTAGGTTATTATTTAATGGGTGGTTTAATCGTGGCTGATTTTATCGAGGGTTATTTTATCATGGTTTATTTTATCGAGTGTGATTTTATCGTGGGTGATTTTATTATGCGTGATTTTATTAAGAGTGATTTTATCATGGGTGGTTTTATCGTGGATGATTTTATCGTGGGTGATTCTATTGAGAGTGATTTTATCGTGGGTGATTTTACCTTCGGTAATTTTATCGTGGGTGATTCTATAAAGTGTGATTTTATCGTGGGTGATTTAATTGTAGGTAATTTTATAGCGGATGATTTTATCGTAAGTGATTTTATCGAGGGTTATTTTATCGTGGGTGATTTTAACGTGGATAATTTTACTCTATGTGATTTTCTCAAGGGTGACTTTATTAAGAGTGATTTTATCATGGGTGATTTTATCGTGGGTGATTTTAGTGACGATGATTTTATCGTGGTTGTTTTTATTGTGTGTGATTTTATCGTACGTGATTTAATCATGGACGATTTTATCATGGGTGCCTTTATCATGAGTTATTATATCGTAGGTGATTTTAGTGTGGGTTCTTTTATCATGGGTGATTTTATCGAGTGTGATTTTATCGTGGGTGATTTTATCATGGGTGATTTGATCATGGGTGATTCTATTGAGGATGATTTTAACATGGGTGATTTTACCTTGGGTGATTTTATCGTGGCTGATTTTATCGAGGGTGATTTTATCGTGGCTGATTTTATTGTGGGTAATTTTATAGCAGGTGATTTTATCGTGGGTGATTTTATCATGGGTGATTTTATCATGGGTGATTTTATCGTGTGTTATTTTAGTGAGGTGATTTTAACGTGCGTTATTTTATCTTGGGTGATTTTCTCATGCGTGATTTTCTCATGCGTGATTTTATCATGGGAGATTTTAGTGTGGGTTATTTTATAGTGGGTGATGTTATCATGGGTGATTTTATCGAGTGTGATTTTATCATGGGTGATTATTCGTAGGTGATTTTAGTGTGTGTTATTTTATAGTGGGTGATTTTATCATGGGTGATTTTATCAAGTGTGATTTAATCGTGGGTGATTTTATCATGGATGATTTTAGCATGGGTGATTTTATCAAGGGTGATTTTATCGTGGGTGATTGTACCGTAGGTGAATTATTGTCGGTGATTTTATCGAGGGTGACTTTATCGCGGGTAATTTTACTTTCGGTGATTTTATTGAGCGTGATTTTATCAAGGGTGTTTTTATTGTGTGTGATTTTACATTGAGTGATGTTATCGTGAGTAATTCGATCATGGGTGATTTTATCGAGGGTGATTTTATCGTTGGAGATTTTATCAAGTGTGATTTTATCATTGGTGATTTTAGTGTAGGTTATTATTTAATGGGTGCTTTTATTTTGGGTAATTTTAGCAAGGGTGATTTTATCATGGGTGATTTTATCGATTGTGATTTTATCCTGGGTGATTTTATCCTGGGTGATTTTATCGTGGTGGATTCTATCGTGTGAGATTCTATTGAGGGTGATTTTATTGTGGGTGATTCTATATAGAGTGATTTTATCGTGGGTGATTTTACCAGGTGTGATTTTATCGTGGGTGATTTTATCATGGGTGATTCTATTGAGGTTGTTTCATTGTGGGTGATATTACCATGAGTGATTTTATCGTGGGTGATTTTATCGAGACTGATTTTATCGAGAGTGATTTTATCGTGGGTTATTTTATGGTGGGTAATTTTATAGTGGGTGATTTTATCGTGGGTGATTTTATCGAGGGTTAATTTATCGTGGGTAATTCTATCGAGGTTGATATTACCATTGGAGATTTTATCGAGGATGATTTAATGGTGGTTGATTTTACCGTGGGTGATTTTATCATGGGTAATTATATATGAGAATAAAATTACCCATGATAAAGTCACCGACAATAAAATCACCTATGGTAAAATCACCCTTGATAAAATCACCCATGATAAAATCACCCATGCTAAAATCACTCATGAAAAAATAACCCACGATAAAATCACTCTCGATAAAATCAACCATGGTAAAATCACCCTCTATAAAATAACACAGGATAAAATCACCCACTATAAAATCATCCATGATAAAATCACCCTTCAAAAAATCACCCACTATAAAATCACCCATGGTAAAATCAACCACGATAAAATCAGCCAGGATAAAATAACCCTTGATAAAGTACCCAACGATAAAATCACTTGCTATAAAATCACCCACGATAAAATCACACTCGATAGAATCACCAACGATAAAATCACCCAAGCTAAAATCACCTACGATAAAATCACTGTCAATAGAATCACGCACGATAAAATCACCCTCAATAGAATCACCCACGATAAAATCACCCTCGATAAAATTACCCTTGATAAAATCACCCACTATAAAATAACCCACACTAAAATCACCTACGATATAATCACCCATGATTAATCAACGACAATAACATCACCCACTATAAAATAACCCACACTAACATCTCCCACGATAAAATCACGCATGAGAAAATCACCCTAGATAAAATAACACACGAAAAAATCACCCACGATAAAATCACCCTCACTAAAATCACCCACGAAAAAATCACCTACGATAAAATCACCCATGATTAAATTACCCAAGATAAAATCAAACACGAGAAAATCACCCGCTATAAAAATAATTACAATAAATCAGCCACGATAAAATCAACATCGATAAAATCACCCACGATAAAATCACCCAAGGTAAAATCACCAACGATAAAATCACCCTAAATAGAATCACCCACGATAAAATCACCCATGATAAAATCACACATGATAAAATCACACTCGATAAAATCACCCATGATAAAATCACCCTCGATAAAATTACCCATGATAAAATCACCCACTAAAAAATAACGCACACTAAAATCACCTACGATATAATAACTCATGACAAAGTCACCCATGATAAAATCACGCACGATAAAATCAACCATGATAAAATAACCCACTCTAAAATCACCCACGATAAAATCACGCATGATTAAATAACGTACGATGAAATCACACACAATAAAAACACCTACGATATAATCACCCATGATAAAATCACACTCGACAAAATCACCCACAATAACATCACCCACTATATAATAACCCACACTAAAATCTCCCACGATAAAATCACGCATGAGAAAATCACACAAGATAAAATAACGCACAATAAAATCACCCATGATAAAATCACCCTCACTAAAATCACCCACGATAAAATCACCCATGATAAAATCACCCAAGATAAAATCAAACACGAGAAAATCACCCGCGATAGAATTACCCACAATAAAATCAGCCACGATACAATCACCCTCGATAAAATCACCCACGATAAAATAACCCAAGGTAAAATCACCCACAATAAAATCACCCTCAATAGAATCACCCACGATAAAATCACCCACGATTAAAATCACCCATGATTAAATAACATACGAAAAACTTACACACAATAAAAACACACACAATAAAATCATGCTCGATTAAATCACCCACGATAAAATCATCCGCTATAAAATTACCTACAATAAAATCACCCACGATAAAATTACTCAAGGTAAAATCACCCACGATAAAATCACTCTGAATAAAATCACCCACGATAAAATCACCCTCAATAGAATCACCCACAATAAAATCACCCATGATAAAATCACACTTGATAGAATCACCCACGATAAAATTACTCAAGGTAAAATGACCCACGATAAAATCACTCTCAATAGAATCACCCATGATAAAATCATCCTCAATAGAATCACCCAGGATAAAATTACCCACGACAAAATCACCCACGGTTAAGTTACCCATGATAAAATCACCCATGATAAAATCACACATGATAAAATCACACTCGATAAAACCACCCATGATAAAATCACCCTCGATAAAATTACCCATGATAAAATCACCCACTATAAAATAGCCCACACTAAAATCACCTACGATATAATAACTCATGACAAAGTCACCCATGATAAAATCACGCACGTTAAAATCACCCATGATAAAATAAACCACACTAAAATCACCCATGATAAAATCACGCATGATTAAATAACGTAAGATGAAATCACACATAATAAAAACACCTACGATATAATCACCCACGATAAAATAACCTTCGATAAAATCAACCACGATAAAATCACCATCAATAGAATCACCCACAATAAAATCACCCATGATAAAATAACACTTAATAGAATCACCCACGATAAAATTACCCAAGGTAAAATCACCCACGATAAAATCACACCTGACAAAATCACCCATGATTAAATCACCCTCTATAAAATTACCCACGATGAAAGCACCCATTATAAAATAACCTACGCTAAAATCACTAATGATAAAATCACACTTGATAAAATCACACACGGTAAAATCACCCATGATAAAATCACCCACGATAAAATCAGCCTCCATAAAATCACCCATGATAAAATCAACCTCGATAAAATGACCCACGATAAAATCACCTTCGATAAAATGACCCTCTATAAAATCACCTTTGATAAAATCACCGTCGATTAAATCACCCACGATAACATCTCTCATTATAAAATCACACACAATAAAACACCCTTGATAAAATCACACTCAATAAATTCATCGAAATTAAAATTACTCACGATAAAATCACCGACAATAAAATCACCTATAGTAAAATCACCTATGGAAAAATCACCCACCATAAAATCACACTTAATAAAATCACCCATGTTAAAATCACACTTGATAAAAACACCCATGATAAAATCACCAACGATAAAATCAGCCACGATAAGATCACCCTCGATAAAATCATCAAGAATAAAATTACCTACGATAAAATCACCCACGATACAATCACCCTCAATAAAATCAGCCATGATAAAATCACCCACAATAACATCACTCATTATAAAATCACACACAATAAAAACACCTTGATAAAATCACCGAAATTAAAATGACCCATGATAAAGTCACCATTGATAAAATAACCGAAAATAAAATCACCCACGATAAAATCACCCTTGATAAAATAACCCATGATAAAATCACCCATGAAAAAATCACCCACGATAAAAATCACCCTCGATAAAATCGCCCATGATAAAATCACCCTCTATAAAATCACCCACGATAAAATCACCCACTATAAAATCACCCTTCAAAAAATTAGGCACAATAAAATCACACATGGTAAAATCAACCTAAATCACCAAGAATAAAATAACCCACGATAAAATCACCCTAGATAAAATCACCCACGATAAAATCACTCATTATAAAATCACACACAATAAAAACACCCTTCATAAAATCACACTCAATAAAATCACCGAAAGTAAAATTACCCACCATAAAGTCACCCTCGATAAAATCACCAACAATAAAATCACCTTAGGTAAAATCACCCACGATAAAGTCACCCTCTATAAAATCACCGACAATAAAATCACCTACGGTAAAATCACCCACGATAAAATCATCCTTGATAAAATCACCCATGAAAAAATCACCCATGATAAAATCACGCACGATAAAATCACCCTCTATAAAATCACGCACGATAAAATCACCCTTCAAAAGATCACCCACGATAAAATCACCCATGGTAAAATCAACCTCGATAAAATCACCCACGATAAAATAACCCTTGATAAAGTACCCCACGATAAAATCACCCGCTATAAATATTCTTACTATAAAATCACACACGATAGAATCACCCACGATAAAATCACCCAAGCTAAAATCACCTACGATAAAATCACTCTCAACAGAATCACCCACGATAAAATTACCCTCAATAGAATCACCCACGATAAAATCACCCACGATAAAATCACCCATGATAAAATCACCCACGATAAAATCACCCAAGCTAAAATCACCTACGATAAAATCACTCTCAATAGAATCACCGATGATAAAATTACCCTCAATAGAGTCACCCACGATAAAATCACCCATGATAAAGTCACCCACGATAAAATCACACTCAATAAAATCACCCATGAAAAAATCACCCTAGATAAAACTACCCATGATAAAATCACCCACTATAAAATAACCCACACTAAAATTACTTATAATAAAATCACCCACGATAAAATCACACTCGATAGAATTACCCACGATAAAATCACCCATGAAAAAATCACCCACGATAAAATCACACTCGATAAAATCACCCATGATAAAATCACCCTCGATAAATTTACCCATGATAAAATCACCCTCACTAAAATTACCCACGATAAAATCACCGATGATAAAATAAACCAAGATAAAATCAAACACAATAAAATCACCCGCTAGAAAATTACCCACAATAAAATCAGCCACGATAAAATCAACCACGATAAAATCCCCCTCAAAAGAATCACCCACGATAAAATCACCCATGGTAAAATAACACTCTATAAAATCACCCATGATAAAATCACCCTCGATAAAATTACGCATGATAAAATCACCCACTATAAAATAACCCACACTAAAATCAGCTACGATATAATAACTCATGATTAAGTCACCCATGATAAAATCACCCATGATAAAATCGCCCATGATAAAATAACCTACACTAAATTCACTCGCAATAAAATCACCCATGATTAAATCACGTACGAAAACATCACACACAATAAAAACACCCTCGATAAAATCATCGTCACTAAAATCACCCACAATAAAATCACCCATAATAAAATCACTCTTAATAAAATCAGCTATGGTAAAATTATCCACAATAAAATCGCGCACAATAAAAAAGCACCCTAAATAGAATCACTCACGATAAAATCACCCATGATAAAATGACCCACGATAAAATCAGCTATTTGAATGTCACCCATGATAAAATAACCCTCGATAAAAATCACCCATATAAAATCACCCATGATAAAATCACCCACGGTAAAATCAACCATGATAAAATCACACTCGATAAAATCACCCATGATAAAATCACACTCGATAAAGTCACCCATGATAAAATCACCCACGATAAAATCACCCATGATAAAATAACCCACACTAAAATCACCCACGATAAAATCACCCATGATTAAATCACACACGATAAAATCACACACGATAAAAACATCCACGCTAAAATCATCGTCACTAAAATCACCCACATAAAATCACCCATGATAAAATCGCTCTTCATAAAATCACCCTCGAGAAAATCACCTATTGTAAAATTATCCACGATAAAATCACCCACGACAAAATAACCTTTGATAAAATCACCCACGATAAAATCATCCGCTATAAAATTACCTTCAATAAAATCACCCACGAAAAAATCACACTTGATAGAATCACCCACGGTAAAATTTTCCAAGGTAAAATCACCCACGATAAAATCACTCTCAATAGAATCACCCTCGATAAAATCACCCACGATAAAACCACCCATGATAAAATCACTCTTAATAAAATCAGCCACGATAAAATCACACTCAATAAAATCACCCATGATAAAATCACCCACGATAAAATCATACTCAATAAAATCACCCATGATAAAATCACCCTCGAGAAAATTAGCCACAATAAAAGCACCGTAAATAGAATCACCCACGATAAAATCACCCATGATAAAATGACCCACGATAAAATCAACCATTTGTAAGTCACCCATGATAAAATCACCCATGATAAAATCACTTACGGTAAGATCAACCACCATTAAATCATCCTCGATAAAATCTCCCATGGTAATATCAACTTTGATAGAATTACCCACGATCATTTAACCCTCGATAAAATCACCCACCATAAAATTACCGACAGTAAAATAACCCACGATAAAATCACTCTTGATAAAATCACCCACGATAAAATCGCTCATGGTAATATCACCCATGATGAAACAACCTCAATAGAATCACCCATTATAAAATCACCCACGATAAAATCACACTTGGTAAAATCACCCATGATAAAATAACTCTCAATAGCACCACCCACGATAAGATCACCCTCAATAGAATCAGCCACGACAAAATAACCAATGATAAAATCACCCACGATAAAATCACCCATGATAAAATCATTCACGATAAAATCAAACTCGATAAAATCACCCATGATAAAATCACCCTCGCTAAAATTACCCACGATAAAAGCACCCATTATAAAATGACCTACACTAAAATCACCAATGATAAAATCACACTTGAGAAAATCACCCTCGCCAAAATCACCCATGATAAAAGCACCTATTATAAAATAACCTACACTAAAATCACCAATAATAAAGTTACCCACGATAAAATCACCCAAGCTAAAATCACCTACGATAAAATCACTCTCAATAGAATCACCGCGATAAAATCACACTAGATAAAATCACACATGATAAAATCACCCTCGATAAAATTACCCATGATAAAATCACCCACTGTAAAATAACCCATACTAAAATCACTTACGATAGAATCACCCATGATAAAATCACACTCGATAAAATCACCCACGATAACATCACCCACTATAAAATAACCCACATTAAAATCTCCCATTATAAAATCACGCATGAGAAAATCACCCAAGATAAAATAACGCACGATAAAATCACCCACGATAAAATCACCCTCACTAAAATCACCCACGATAAAATCACCCATGATAAAATCACCCAAGATGAAATCAAACATGATAAAATCACCTGCTATAATATTACCCACAATAAAAATCAGCCACGATAAAATCAGCCACGATTAAATCAGCCACGATAAAATCGCAATCGATTAAATCACCCACGATAAAATAACCAATGATAAAATCAACCCTGATAAAATCATCCTAGAGAAAATCTCCCATGGTAATATCAACCTCGATAGAATTACCCACGATAAATTAACCCTCGATAAAGTCGCCCACTATAAAATTACCCACAATAAAATAACCCACAATGAAATTACTCTCGATAAAATCACCCACGATAAAATCACTCATGGTAATATCACCCACGATAAAACAACCTTAAGAGAATCACCCATGATAAAATCACCCACGATAAAATCACTCACGATAAAATCTCCCATGGTTAAATCAACCTCGATAAAGTCAACCACGATAAAATCACCCTTGCTAAAATTACCTACGATAAAAGAACCCATTATAAAATAACCTACACTAAAATCACCAATGATAAAATCACCCACAATAAAATCACCCATGATAAAATCACCCATGATAAAATCACCCACGATAAAATCTGCCTCGATAAAATCACCCATGTTAAAATCAACCTCGATAAAATTACCCACGATAAAATCACCCTCGATAAAATTAGCAAGAATAAAATCACCCATGATTAAATCACCCACGATAACATAACTCATTAGAAAATCACACCCAATAAAAACACCCTTGATAAAATCACACTTAATAAAATTACCCACGATAAAGTCACCCTCGATAAAATCACCGACAATAAAATCACCTACGGTAAAATCACCCACGATAAAATCACCGTTTGATAAAATCACCCATGATAAAATCACCCATGATAAAATCACCCATGAAAAAATCACCCACCATAAAATCACGCTTGATAAATTTACCCATGAAAAAATCACCCACGATAAAATAACGCTCTATAAAATAACCCACGATAAAATCACCCACTATAAAATCACTCTTCAGAAAATCACTCACGATAAAATCTCCCATGGTTAAATCAACCTCGATAAAGTCAACCACGATAAAATCACCCTCAATAGAATCACCCACGATAAACTCACCCACGATAAAATCACCCATGATAAAATCACCCACGATAAAGTCACACTCGATAAAAACAACCCTGATAAAATCACGCTCGATAAAATTACACATGATACAATCACCCACTATAAAATAACCCACACTAAAATCTCCCACGATAAAATCATGCATGAGAAAATCACCCAAGATAAAATAACACACGATAAAATCACCCTCACTAAAATCATCCACGATAAAATCACCCATGATAAAATCACCCAAGATAAAATCCAACATGATAAAATCACCCGCTATAAAATTACCACAATAAAAATCAGCCACGATAAAATCACCCTCGATAAAATCAGCCACGATAAAAATTCCCAAGGTAAAATCACCCACCATAAAATCACCCACAATAAAACCGCCCTCGATTAAATCACGCACGATAAAATCACCCATGATAAAATCACCCACTGTAAAATCAACCACCATAAAATCATCCTAGAGAAAATCTCCCATGGTAATATCAACCTCGATAGAATTACACACGATAAATTAACCCTCGATAAAGCCGCCCACTATAAAATTACCCACAATAAAATAACCCACAATGAAATTACTCTCGATAAAATCGCCCACGATAAAATCACTCATGGTAATATCACCCACGATAAAACAACCTTAAAAGAATCACCCATGATAAAATCACCCACGATAAAATCAGCCTCGATAAAATCACCCATGTTAAAATCAACCTCGATAAAATTACCCACGATAAAATCACCCTCGATAAAATTAGCAAGAATAAAATCACCCATGATTAAATCACCCACGATAACATAACTCATTAGAAAATCACAC
>BDMB01000247.1:27954-47167 GCA_016859785.1 Macrotyloma uniflorum
ACGATAACATAACTCATTAGAAAATCACACCCAATAAAAACACCCTTGATAAAATCACACTTAATAAAATTACCCACGATAAAGTCACCCTCGATAAAATCACCGACAATAAAATCACCTACGGTAAAATCACCCACAATAAAATCACCCTTTGATAAAATCACCCATGATAAAATCACCCATGATAAAATCACCCATGTAAAAATCACCCACCATAAAATCACGCTCGATAAATTCATCATGAAAAAATCACCCACGATAAAATAACGCTCTATAAAATAACCCACGATAAAATCACCCACTATAAAATAACCTTAATGGAATCACCCATGATAAAATCACCCACGATAAAGTCACACTCGATAAAAACAACCCTGATAAAATCACGCTCGATAAAATTACACATGATAAAATCACCCACTATAAAATAACCTTAATAGAATCACCCATGATAAAATCACCCACGATAAAATCACACTCGATTAAATGACCCATTATAAAATCACCCTCGCTAAAATTACCCACGATAAAAGCACCCATTATAAAATAACCTACACTAAAATCACCAATGATAAAATCACCCACAATAGAATCACCCATGATAAAATCACCCATGATAAAATCACCCACGATAAAATCAGCCTCGATAAAATCACCCAGGTTAAAATCAACCTCGATAAAATTACCCACGATAAAATCACCCTCGATAAAATCAGCAAGAATAAAATCACCCATGATTAAATTACCCAGGATAACATCACTCATTAGAAAATCACACCCAATAAAAACACCCTTGATAAAATCACACTTAATAAAATCACCGAAATTAAAATTACTCACGATAAAGTCACCCTTGATATAATCACCGATAATAAAATCACCTACGGTAAAATCACCCACGATAAAATCACCCACTATAAAATCACCCACTATAAAATCACCCACGATAAAATCACACATGGTAAAATCAACCTCGATGAAATAACCCACGATAAAATAACACTTGATAGAATCACCCACGATAAAATCACCGAAGGTAAAATCACCTACAATAAAATCACTCTCAATAGAATCACGCACGATAAAATCAACCTCAATAGAATCACCCACGATTAAATCACCCTTGATAAAATCACTCTTGATAAAATTACGCACGATAAAATCACACTCGATAAAATCAGCAATGATAAAATCACCTTCGATAAAATTACCCATGGTAAAATCACCCACTATAAAATAACCCATACTAAAATCACCTATGAAATAATCACCCATGATAAAATCACACTCGATAAAATCACCCACGATAACATCACCCACTATAAAATAACCCACACTAAAATCTCCCACGATAAAATCACGCATGAGAAAATCACCGAAGATAAAATAACGCATGATAAAATTGCCCTCACTAAAATCACCCACGGTAAAATCACCCACGATAAAATCACCCACGATAAAATCACCCAAGATAAAATCAAACACGATAAAATCACCCGCTATAGAATTACCCACAATAGAATCAGCCACGGCAAAATCACCATCGATAAAATCACCCACGAAAAAATCACCCAAGGTAAAATTACCCACGATAAAATCACCCTCAATAAAATCACCCTCAATAAAATCACCCACGATAAATTCACTGACGATGAAATCACACTTGATAAAACCGCCCTTGATAAAATCACCCATGATAAAATCACCCATGACAAAATCACACTTAACAAAATCACCGAAAGTAAAATTACCCACGATAAAGTCACCCTCGATAAAATCACTGACAATAAAATCACCTATGGTAAAATCACCCACGCTAAATTCACCAATGATAAAATCAACCATGATTAAATCACCCATGAAAAAATGACCCACACTAAAATCACCCTCGATAAAATCACCTATGATAAAATCACCCTCTATAAAATCACCCACGATAAAATCACCCAAGCTAAAATTACCTACGATAAAATCACTCTCAATAGAATCACCCACGATAAAATCACCCAAGCTAAAATCACTCTCAATAGAATCACCCGCACTAAAACCACCTACGATATAATAACTCATGATAAAGTCAGCCATGATAAAATCACCCACGATAAAATCACCCATGATAAAATAACCCACACTAAAATCACCCTCGAGAAAATCACCTATGGTAAAATTATCCACGATAAAATCACCCACGCTAAAATAACCCTCGATAAAATCACCCACGATAAAATCATCCGCTATAAAATTACCTACAATAAAATCACCTATGATAAAATCACCCTCTATAAAATCACCAACGATAAAATCACCCAAGCTAAAATTACCTACGATGAAATCACTCTCAATAGAATCACCCACGATAAAATCACCTACGATAAAATCACTCTCAATAATATCACCCGCACTAAAACCACCTACGATATAATAACTCATGATAAAGTCAGCCATGATAAAATCACCCACGATAAAATCACCCATGATAAAATAACCCACACTAAAATCACCCTCGAGAAAATCACCTATGGTAAAATTATCCACGATAAAATCACCCACGCTAAAATAACCCTCGATAAAATCACCCACGATAAAATCATCCGCTAAAAAATTACCTACGATAAAATCACCCACGATAAAATCACAATTGATAGAATCACCGACAAGAAAATTACCCAAGGTAAAATCACCCACGATAAAATCACCCTTAATAGAATCACCCACAATAAAATCACCCACGCTAAAATAACACTTGATAGAATTACCTACGATAAAATTACCCACGATAAAATCACTCTCAATAGAATCACCCACAATAAAATCACCCTCAATAGAATTACCCACGATAAAATCACCCACGATAAAATCACCCATGATAAAATCACCCATGATAAAATCACCCACGATAAAATCACACTTGATAAAATCACTCGTGATAAAATCACCCTCGATAAAATTACCCACGATAAAAGCACCCATTAGAAAATAACTTACACCAAAATCACCAATGATAAATTCACATTTGATAAAATCACTCACGATAAAATCACCCATGATAAAATCACAAAGGATGAAATCAGCACGATAAAATCACCCTTGATAAAATCACCTAGAATAATTACCTACGATAAAATCACCCATGATAAAATCACCCTCGATAAAATCAGCTATGATAAAATCACCCACGATAACATCACTCATTATAAAATCACACACAATAAAAACACCCTTGATAAAATCACACTCAATAAAATCACCGAAATTAAAATTACCCACGATAAAGTCACCCTTGATAAAATCACCGACAACAAAATCACCTACGGTAAAATCACCCACGATAAAATCACCCTTGATAAAATCACCCATGATAAAATCACCTATGAAAAAATCACCCACGAAAAAATCACCCTCGATAAAATCACCCAGTCTAAAATCACGCTCTATAAAGTCACCCACGATAAAATCACCCAAGGTAAAATCACCGACGATAGAATCACTCTCAATAGAATCACCCACAATAAAATCACCCTCATTAGAATTCCCCACGATAGAATCACCCACGATAAAATCACCGATGATAAAATCACACTCGATAAGATCAGCCATGATAAAATCACCCTCGATAAAATTACCCATGATAAAATCACCCACTATAAAATAACCCATACTAAAATCACCTACGATATACTCACCCATGATAAAATCACACTCGATAAATTCACCCACGATAACATCACCCAGTATAAAATAACCCACACTAGAATCTCCCACCATAAAATCAAGCATGAGAAAATCACCGAAGATAAAATAACGCACGATAAAATTACCCATGATAAAATCACCCATTATAAAATCACCGACGATAAAATCACACTCGATAAAATCACACTCGATAAAATCAGCTATGATAAAATTACCCTCGATAAAATTACCCATGATAAAATCACCCACGATAAAATAACCCATACTAAAATCACCTACGATATACTCGCCCATGATAAAATCACACTCGATAAAATCACCCACGATAACATCACCCACTATAAAATAACCCACACTAAAATATCCCACAAAAAAATCACGCATGAGAATGGTTGAAAGAATGATCCTGTGAAATTTTGGCTCCAGCAAAATTGACAATGGCGAAGTCAGAATCCAAAATTACTCCCTGACCGCACCAAAACTAGACAAAAACGAGCCAATTTGATGTAACCACTATCGATTGTGATTTTTCAAATACTAAATTTCCCCCTAATGTAATATAGAGGTCAACCTAGGTATCAATCCGTAGACACACACAACGTTATGTATTCATTGTTAATTCTTTCTTGAAGAAAACAAGATTGGGGGATTAGAAATTAAAACTAAAAACAACAAATGTAGAAAACGTAAATCAAAAACGTAAAACAACAAACGTAAAATGAAAAAAACAACAGCATGAATTCTAAATGCAAAACAGCATGGCGTCAATGTAATTTCCAAATAGAAAACGTAAATTGGAAACACAAAACAACAAATCTTAAGGATATTAAAAACAGCGGATGTAAATTGAATTCAAAACAGTAAAATGCAAAGTAAGAATCTATGAATACAAAATTATAGTGGAGATGCTGAATTAAATTGATATTAAAATGCTTGATGCAATGTTGATCACTCAACACAATACATCCTTGAAAGACATCCAAGTGCTCTCTAATTTCAAGATAACACCAAGAAATTCTTCATCAATAATTTTGATTCAAAGAAACCACAAGAAACTCTTAAATTGCAAGAACTGTAAAGTGATGAAATGCAAATTGCAAGAACTTCAATGGAAGAAGAAAGAAAGCACTGTAGAAACGTAAATTGAAATACCACAATGACGAAGCTTCAAACGGAAAAGAAAACGTTGCTCTTCTCTACCTTCTACTTTCTAATTGCTAATCTAATTTCTAAAAAATGGAAAGCTTCTTCTAAAAATGACTACTGGAATCATTATATAATAGTCCTTATTCTACTGAAGGAATGGGCCTCGGTTTGGCTGATAAGACCTTTGTCGCAATGATTTTATCAAACAGTTATTTTTTTTGTTCCCCCATAATGTAGTATCAGGGAGACCACGAGTATCAATCCGTGGAGCAGGCAAGGAGGTTCGTTGATTCTGTATCAATAAAGGGAAATGTAGTACTATGGGGGAAATGATTTTATGCAATGAAGTGAATGAGTGGAGTAAAAATGAATGGTGCAAAGTTATGATAAGTGTTTGATGAGAATAGCGGGGGGTTGACAATCTTGAATTTTAAAACTAAGATGATTAAGCAAGGGATATAGATGAAATACAATCAAAGACCGAAGGTAATGTAGTATGAACAGTTCAATTACACCAGAAGAACAGTAAACAATGCAATGCAAGAATCGAAAATCAACTACGAGAGTATTAATTGATGCAAGAAATATGAAATGGAACCTCTCTACACTGTTCTAAGGCAACCTAGAAAATGAATGCGAATACAAGATATTGACTACAATGCAATCTAAGCTATGATTACTCCAGTAGATTGATGTGGAACGTAAGACAATGTGAAGCGTGATAGAATGAGTCAAGAAATGGAAACAATGCAATGCAAAATCAAAATCCAGAACAAATCAGTAACTAAAACTAGATCGGGGTGAATTAAAACTACAAAATTGAAAACACATAAAATATAACAATTTTTTGGTGGAAAGTTTGTAAGAGAAAGATCCACTTGGAACTGTGCTGAAGCTCGCTGGAATTCGAAGCTGGTTCTTACACCGTTGAACGACCTTCAACTGCCTTTTATTCTTGCGAGGTATCAAGAAACAGTTCTTGAATGAATCCTTGCCTTAGAGCCTTTCGCAGATTTTGAATCAACTAAATGCAGAACTGAGAAACTAAAAAATGGAACAAAATTGATAACGTAAATTGTAAATGCGAGATGCGGATTTACTCAACGAACTATGAAAGCGTGGAGTCTTATGTAATCACTAGAACAAAGAACGCCAATTGAGAGAGAATCAAGGAAGAAAACTCAAACTAAACTTACTTGAACTAGATTAAAAACACAAAACTACTTCACTACTTGAGTACCGAACAAAGAACTTCTTCATTGCAACTAAAATGGAAACTTGTAAACTAAAACTACATGTGATTTCTGTTATCTAATTCTCTCTACCCTAATTACAAGGGAATTCTATCTATTTATAGATTACGCAGCTCCTGCTTATTGGGCGGGCCCCTTGCGAGGTTGGCCCGATTTTTCTTCAGCTCATGTACTTACCTTGTTCAGATGTGTATGCTCAACTTGGGATATACATAACTTTCTCATTTCTCCACCGTTTTACTTGATTCAAGTCCCCAATTTTAGAGGCCTAGGCAAGTCCACTGGGACTTGATTACTGGAAGTGATTTTTCGCTTTCTTCAGCTGATCGCAGCCTCTGTTGAGTTTACTTTAATGGCTCGCCAAAAATCCATTTTACGTCTGATTCGTGTCATTCAAAGTCTGAATTGAAGCCTTGCGGATCTTCTTTCATATGGGACAAATTTGGTGATTTTTGGAGCTTCACAACATCCTGGGGCTCAATTTCTTTAAGGTCGACTTTTCTGTCTTCGCATTTTGCCGTTGACTTGACTTTGACTGCTCAGGAAAAATCCATTTCTTCGCCAAACTTCGTCATTCCGGTTTCTATCGAAAGCCCTGGATGTCTATTTCAACCTGCATCAAGAATTGTGATTTTAGGTGCACTGAGTTACAAGATATCGTCGAAGAACGAAGTGATCCTCAAACTGAAAATATACTGTTTTTAACATGTTAATTACTCTTAACCTTATAATATATTACAGCCTATAATATATGGGAATTTTAGTTCATTTATACATTTACGAATACTTAAACAGGATCATTAGTTAAATTAGAAATGTTAATTTAAGGTTCTATCAGTAAAATCACCCACGATAAAATCACTCTCAATAGAATCACCCACGATAAAATAACCCTTAATAGAAAAACCGACGATAAAATCACCCACGATAAAATTACACTCGATAAAATCACCAATGATAAAATCACCAATGATAAAATCACCCTCGCTAAAATTACCCACGATATAAGCACCCATTATAAAATAACATACACTAAAATTACCAATGATAAAATCACATTTGATAAAATCACCCACGATAAAATCAACCATGATAAAATCACCCACGATAAAATCAGCCTCGATAAAATCACACATTATAAAATCAGCTAGAATAAAATCACATACGATAAATTCACCCATGATAAAACAACCCACGATAACATCACTAATTATAAAATCACACACAATAAAAACACCCTTGATAAAATCACACTCAATAAAATCACCAAAATTAAAATTACCCACGATAAAGTCACCCTTGATAAAATCACCGACAATAAAATCACCTACGGTAAAATCACCCACTATAAAATGACCCTTGATAGCATCACCCATGATAAAATCACCCATGAAAAAATCACCCACAAAAAATCACCCTCGATAAAATCACCCATGATAAAATTAACCTCTATAAAATCACCCACAATAAAATCACCCACTATACAATCACCCACGTTAAAATCACACATGTTAAAATCAACCTCGATAAAATCACCCACGATAAAATCACACTCGATAGAATCACCCACGATAAAATCACCCCAGGTAAATTCACCCACGATAGAATCACTCTCAATAGAATCACCCACGATAAAATCACCCTCAACAGAATCGCCCACGATAAAATCATCCACGATAAAATCACTCATGATAAAATCACCCACGATAAAATCATACTCGATAAAATCAGCCATGATAAAATCACCCTCGATAAAAATATTCATGATAAAATCACCCACTATAAAATAACCCATACTAAAATCACCTACGATATACTCACCCATGAGAAAATCACACTCGATAAAATCACCCATGATAACATCACCCACTATAAAATAACCCACACTAAAATCTCCCACGATAAAATCACGCATGAGAAAATCACCCAAGATAAAATAACGCACGATAAAATCACCCTCACGAAACTCACCCACGGTAAAATCACCCATGAGAAAATCACCCAAAATAAAATCAAACACGTTAAAATCACCCGCTACAAAATTACCGACAATAGAATCAGCCACGACAAAATCACCCACGATAAAATCACCGATGATAAAATCACATTCGATAAAATCTTCCGTGATAAAATCATCCTCGATAAAATTACCCATGATAAAATAACCCACTATAAAATAACCCACACTAAAATCACCTACGATATAATAACTCATGGTGAAGTCACCCATGATAAAATCACCCACGATAAAATCAACCACGATAAAATAACCCACACTAAAATCACCCACAATAAAATCACCCACGATTAAATCACACATGATAAAAACACCCACAATAAAATCATTGTCACTAAAATCACGCACGATAAAATCACCCATGATAAAATCACTCTTAATAAAATCACACTCGATAAAATCACCTATGGTAAAATTATCCACAATAAAATCACCCACGATAAAATAACCCTTGATAAAATCACCAATGAGAAAATCACCCTCTATAAAATCACCCACGATAAAATCACCCTTCAAAAAATCACCCACGATAAAATCAAACATGGTAAAATCAACCTCGATAAAATCACCCATGATACAATCACACTCGATAAAACCACCCACGATAAAATCACCCAAGGTAAAATCACCCACAATAGAATCACTCTCAATAGAATCACCCACGATAAAATCACCCTCAATAGAATCACCCACGATAAAATCACCCTCAATAGAATCGCGCACGATAAAATCACCCACGATAAAATCACCAATGATAACATCACCGACGATAAAATCACCCTTCAAAAAGTCACGCACGATAAAATCACATATGGTAAAATCAACCTCGATAAAATCACCCACGATAAAATCACACTCGATAAAATCACCCACAATAGAATCACCCACGATAAAATCACCCATGATAAAATCACCCATGATAAAATCACCTACAATAAAATCTCCCACGATAAAATCACACTCGATAAAATCACCCGTGATAAAATCACCCTCGATAAAATCACCCATGATAAAATCACCCAAGAAAAAATCAACCATGATAAAATAACCCATGATAAAATCACCCATGATTAAATCACGTACGATAAAATCACACACAATAAAAACACCCATGATAAAATCATCGTCACTAAAATCACCCACGATAAAAGCACCCAAGATAAAATCACTCTTAATAAAATCACCCTCAATAAAATTACCCAAGGTAAAATCACCCACGATAAAATCACTGTCAATAGAATCACCCACGATAAAATCACCCTGAATAGAATAACCCATGATAAAATCACCAATGATAAAATCACCCTCGCTAAAATTACCCACGATAAAAGCACCCATTATTAAATAACCTACACAAAAATTACCAATGATAAAATCACACTTGATAAAATCACCCACGATAAAGTCAACCATGATAAAATCAACCACGATAAAGTCAGCCTCGATAAAATCAACCATGATAAAATCAGCAAGAATAAAATCACCTACGATAAAATCACCCATAATAAAACCACCCACGATAACATCACTAATTATAAAATCACACACGATAAAAACACCCTTGATAAAATCACCAAAAATAAATTACCCACGATAAAGTCACCCTTGATAAAATCACCGACAATAAAATCACCTACGGTAAAATCACCCACTATAAAATCACCCTTGATAACATCACCCATGATAAAATCACCCATGAAAAAATCACCCACAAAAAAATCACCCTCGATAAAATCACCCATGATAAAATCAACCTCTATAAAATCACCTACAATAAAATCACCCACTATAAAATCACCCACGATAAAATCAGACATGGTAAAATCAACCTCGATAAAATCGCCCAAGATAAAATCACCCACGATAAAATCACCCCAGGTAAATTCACCCACGATAGAATCAGTCTCAATAGAATCACCCACGATAAAATCACCCTCAATAGAATCGCCCACAATAAAATCATCCACGATAAAATCACCCATGATAAAATCACCCACGATAAAATCACACTCGATAAAATCAGCCATGATAAAATCACCCTCGAAAAATTACTCATGATTAAATCACCCACCATAAAATAAACCATAGTAAAATCACCTACGATATACTCTCCCATGGTAAAATCACAGTCGATAATATCACCCACGATAACATCACCCACTATAAAATAACCCACATTAAAATCTCCCACGATAAAATCACGCATGAGAAAATCACCCAAGATAAAATAACGCACGATAAAATCACCCACGATAAAATTACCCTCACTAAAATCACCCACGGTAAAATCACCCATGATAAAATCACCCAAGATAAAATCAAACACGATAAAATCACCCGCTACAAAATTACCGACAATAAAATCAGCCACGACAAAATCACCCTCGATAAAGTCACCCACGATAAAATCACCCACGATAAAACCACACTCGTTAAAATCACCAGTGATAAAATCACCCTCGATAAAATTACCAATGAAAAAATCACTCACTACAAAATAACCCACAGTAAAATCATCTATGATATAATAACTCATGATAAAGTCACCCATGATAAAATCACCCACGATAAAATAACCTACTCTAAAATCACCCATGATTAAATCACGTGCGATAAAATCACACACGATGAAAACACCCACGATAAAATCATCGTAACTAAAATCACCCACGATAAAATCACCCATGATAAAATCACTCTTAATAAAATCACCCTCGAGAAAATCACCTATGGTAAAATTAGGGTTTAGCTAAAATCACCCAAGATAAAATAACCCTCGATAAAATCACCCACGACAAAATCATCTGCTATAAAATTACTTACAATAAAATCACCCATGATAAAATCACAGTTTATAAAATCACCAACGATAAAATTACCCAAGGTAAAATTGCCCACGGTAAAGTCACCCATGATAAAATCACTCTTAATAAAATCACCTACAATAAAATCACCCAAGATAAAATCACACTCGATAAAATGACCCGTGATAAAATGACCCTCGATAAAATCACCCGTGATAAATCACCCAAGAAAAAATAAACCATGATAAAATAACCCACGATAAAATCACTCAAGATTAAATCACGTACGATAAAATCACACACAATAAAAACACCCACGAGAAAATTATCGTCACTAAAATCACCCACGATAAAATCACCCTCACTAAAATCACCCACGGTAAAATCACCCAAGATAAAATCAAACACGATAAAATCACCCGCTACAAAATTACTGACAATAAAATAAGCCACGACAAAATCACCCTCGATAAAGTCACCCATGATAAAATCACCGAAGGTAAAATCACCCACGATAAAATCACCCTCAATAGAATCACCCACGCTAAATTCACCCACGATAAAATCACTGACGATAAAATCACACTCGATAAAATCACCCACGATAAAATCACCCTCGATAAAATCAGCCATGATAAAATCATCCTCGATAAAATTACCCATGATAAAATCACCCACTATAAAATAACCCACACTAAAATCTTACACGGTAAAATCACGCATGAGAAAATCACCCAAGATAAATTAAAGCACGATAAAATCACCCACGATAAAATCACCCTCACTAAAATCACCCACGATAAAATCACCCATGATAAAATCACCCAAGATAAAATCAAACACGATAAAATCAACCGCTACAAGATTACCCACAATAAAATCAGCCACGACAAAATCACCCTCGATAAAATAACCCACGATAAAATCACCGAAGGTAAAATCACCCACGATAAAATCACCCATGATAAAATCTCCCTCCATAGAATCACCCACGCTAAATTCACCCACGATAAAATCACCGACGATAAAATCACACGATAAAATCTTCCGTGATAAAATCACCCTCGATAAAATTACCCATGATAAAATCACCCACTATAAAATAACCCACAGCAAAATCACCTACGATATAATAACTCATGATGAAGTCACCCATGATAAAATCACCCACGATAAAATCACCCATGATTAAATCACACACGACAAAATGACACACGAAAGAAACACCCACGATAAAATCATCGTCACTAAAATCACGCACGATAAAATCACCCATGATAAAATCACTCTTAATAAAATCACACTTGATAAAATCACCTATGGTAAAATTATCCATGATAAAATCACCCACGATAAAATAACCCTCGATAAAATCACCCACGATAAAATCATCTGCTATAAAATTATCTACAATAAAATCACCCACGATAAAATCAAACTTGATAGAATTATCCACGATAAAATTACTCAAGGTAAAATCACCCACGATAAAATCACTCTCAATAGAATCACCTACGATAAAATCACCCTCAATAGAATCACCCACGATAATATCGGCCCTGATAAAATCACCCATGACAAAATCAACCTTGATATAATTACCCACAATAAAATCACCCTTGATAAAATCTCCAAGAATAAAATCACCTACGATACAATCACCCACGATAAAATCACCCTCGATAAAATCACCCATGATAAAATCACCCACGATAATATCACTCATTATAAAATCACACACAATAAATACACCCTTGATAAAATCACACTCAATAAAATCACCGAAAGTAAAATTACCCACGATAAAGTCACACTCGATAAAATCATCGACAATCAAATCACCTACGGTAAAATCACCCACGATAAAATCACCCTTGATAGAATCACCCATGATAAAATCACCCATAATAAAATCACCCTCTGTAAAAGCACCCACGATAAAATCACCCACTATAAAATCACGCATGATAAAATCAGCCTTGGTAAAATCACCCATGGTAAAATCATCCTCGATAAAATCACCCAGGATAAAATAACCGTTGATAAAGTACCCCACGATAAAATCACCCGCTATAAAATTACTTACAATAAAATCACCCACGATAAAAACACACTCAATAGAAATCACCCACGATAAAATCACCCAAACTAAAATCACCTACGATAAAATCACTCTCAATAAAATCACCCTCAATATTATCACCCACAATAAAATCACCCACGATAAAATCACCCACGATAAAATCACCCATGATAAAATCACCCACGATAAAATCACCCACGATAAAATAACACTCGCTAAAATCACCCATGATAAAATCACCCACTCTAAAATCACCAAAGGTAAAATCACCCACACTAAAATCACCCTCAATAGAATCACCCATGATAAAATCAGCCACGATAAAATTACCCTCGATAAAATCACCCATGATAAAATCACCCTCGATAAAATTACCCATGACAAAATCACCCACTATAAAATAACCCACACTAAAATCAGCTACGATATAATAACTCATGATAAAGTCACCCATGATAAAATCACCCACGATAAAATCACCCATTATAAAATAACCCACGATAAAATCACCCATGATAAAATCACCCATGATTAAATCACGTACGATAAAATCACACACGATAAAAACACCCACGATAAAATCATCGTCACTAAAATTACCTACGATAAAATCACCCATGATAAAATCACTCATAATAACATCACCCTCGATAAAATCACCTATAGTAAAATTATTCACGATAAAATAACCCACTATAAAATAACCCTCGTTAAAATCACCCACGATAAATTAATTCGCTATAAAATTACCTACAATAAAATCACCCTTGATAGAATTATCCACGATAAAATTACCCAAGCTAAAATCACCCATGATAAAATCACTCTCAATAGAATCACCGCCGATAAAATCACCCTCAATAGATTCATCCATGATAAAATCACGCACGATAAAATCACACATTATAAAATGAGCCACGATAAAATCACACCCGATAAAATCACCCTCGGTAAAATTACCCACGATAAAAGCACCCATTATAAAATAACCTACACTAAAATCACCAATGATAAAATCACACTTGATAAAATCACCCATGATAATATCACCAATGATAAAATCACCCACGATAAAATCAGCCTTGATAAAATCACCCATGATAAAATCAACCACGATAAAAGTACCCATGATAAAATAACCCTCGATAAATCACTAAGAATAAAATCACCTACGATAAAATCACCCACGATAACATCACTCATGATAAAATCACACAATAAAAGTACCCTTGATAAAATCACACTCAATAAAATCACTGTAAGTAAAATTACCCACAATAAAGTCACCCTTGATAAAATCACTGACAATAAAATCACCTATACTAAAATCACCCACGATAAAATCACCCTTGATAAAATCACCCAAGATAAAATCACCCATGATAAAATCACCCATGAAAAAATCACCCACGATATAATCACCCATGAACAAATAACGTACGATGAAATCTCCCACGATGAAATAACCCTCGATAAAATCACCCACGATAAAATCATCCGCTATAAAATTACCCTCGATAAAATTACCCACGATAAAATCACCCTCGATATAATTACCAAGAATAAAATCATCTACGATAAAATCACCCACGATAAAATTACCCTCGATAAAATCACACCTGATAAAATCACCCACGATAACATCACTCATTATAAAAACATCCCTCATAAAATCACACAAAATAAAATCACTGAAAGTAAAATTACCCACGATAAAGTCACCCTTGATAAAATCACCGATAATAAAATCACCAATGGTAAAATCACCCACGATAAAATCACCCTTGATAAAATCACCCATGATAAAATCACCCATGATAAAATCACCCATGAAAAAATCACCCACGATATAAGCACCCTCGATAAAATCACCCACGATAAAATCACACACTATAAATCACCCATGATAAAATCAGCCCCATGATAAAATCACCCTTCAAAAAATCACCCTTCAAAAAATCACCCACGATATAATCACCCTCGATAAAATCACCCATGATAAAATCACCCTCCATTAAATCACCCACGATAATATCACCCACGAGAAAATCACCCACGATTAAATCACCCACGATAAAATCACCCTCGATAAAATCACCCATGATAAAATCACCCTCCATTAAATCACCCACGATAATATCACCCACGAGAAAATCACCCACGATTAAATCACCCACGATAAAATCACCCTCTATTAAATCACCCACGATAAAATCACTCACGATAAAATCACCCGCTGTAAACTTACTTACAATAAAATCACCCACGATAAAATCACACTCGATAAAATAACCCACGATAACATCACCCACTATAAAATAACCCACACTAAATCCACCAAGATAAAATCACCCGCTATAAAATTACCCACGATAAAATAACACTTGATAAAATCACCCACGAGAAAATTACCCAAGGTAAAATCACCCATGATAAAATCACTATCAATAGAATCACCAACGTTAAAATGACCCTCAATAGAATCACCCACGATAAAATCAACCACGATAAAATCACCCACGATAAAATCACCCACGATAAAATCACACTCAATAAGATCACCCATGATCAAATCAACCTCTATAAAATTACCCATGATAAAATAACCTACACTAAAATCACACTTGATAAAATCACCCATTATAAAATCACCCACGATAAAATTAGCCTCGATAAAATCACCCGTGATAAAATCAACCTCGTTAAAATTACCCACGATAAAATCACCCTCGATAAAATCAGCCATGATAAAATCACCCACGATAACATCACTCATTATAAAATCACACACAATAAAACACCCTTGATAAAATCACACTCAATAAAATCACCGAAATTAAAATTACCCACACTAAAGTCACCCTCAATAAAATCATCGACAATAAAATCACCTATGGTAAAATCACCCACCATAAAATCACCCTTGATCAAATCACCCATGATAAAATCACCCATGCTAAAATCACCCACGATAAAATCACCCTCGATAAAATCACCCATGATAAAATCAACCTCTATAAAATCACCCACAATAAAATCACCCACTATACAATCACCCACGATAAAATCACACATGGTAAAATCAACCTCGATAAAATCACCCACTAGAAAATCACCCACTATAAAATCACCTATTATAAAATCACCCTTCAAAAAATCACCCACGATAAAATCACACTCAATAGAATCACCCACGATAAAATCACTCAAGGTAAAAAATCACCCACAAAAAAATCATTCTCAATAGAATCACCCACGATAAAATCACCCTCAATAGATTCACCCACTATAGAATCACCCACGATAAAATCACCCATGATAAAATCACCCACGATAAAATCACACTCGATAAAATCACACATGATAAAATCACCCTCGATAAAATTACCCATGCTAAAATCGCCCACTATAAAATAACCCACACTAAAATCACCTACAATATAATCACACATGATAAAATCACACTCGATAAAATGACCCACGATAACATCACCCACTATAAAATAACCTACACTAAATTCTCCCACGATAAAATCATGCACGATAAAATAACCCAAGATAAAATAAGGCACGATAAAATCACCAACGATAAAATCACCCCCACTAAAATCACCCACGATAAAATCACCCATGATAAAATCACCCAAGATAAAATCAAACACAATAAAATCAGCCGCTATAAAATTACCCACAATAAAATCAGCCACGATAAAATCACCCTCGATAAAATCACCCACGATAAAATAACCCAATGTAAAATCACCCACGATAAAATCACCCTCAATAAAATCACCTACGATAAAATCACCCATGATAAAATCACCCTCGATAAAATTACCCATGATAAATCACCCACTATAAAATAACCCACACTAAAATCACCTACGATATAATAACTCATTATAAAGCCACCCATGATAAAATCACCTACGATAAAATAACCCACACTAAAATTACCCACGGAAAAATCACCCATGATTAAATCACGTACGATAAAATCACACACAATAAAAATCCCCACGATAAAAATATCGTCACTAAAATTAGCAGCGATAAAATCACCCATGTTAAAATCACTCTTAATAAAATCACCCTCGACAAAATCACCTATGGTAAAATTATTTACGATAAAATCACACACGATAAAATAACCTTCGATAAAATCAGCCACGATAAAATCACACTTGATAGAATCACCCACTATAAAATAACGCAAGGTAAAATTACCCACGATAAAATCATTCTCAACAGAATCACCCATGATAAAATCACCCACGATAGAACCACCCATGATAATCACTCTTAGTAAAATCACCCATGATAAAATCACCCATGATAAAATCACCCTCGATATAATTACCCACAATAAAAGCACCCATCATAAAATAACCTACACTAAAATCACTAATGATAAAATCACACTTGATAAAATCAACCATGATAAAATCACTCACGATAAAATCACCCACGATAAAATCACACTCGATAAAATCAGCCTCTATAAAATCACCCACGATAAAATCACCCACTATAAAATCATCCTCAATAATTTCACCCACGATAAAATCACCCACTATAAAATCACTCTAAATAGAATCACCCACGATAAAATCACCCATGATAAAATGACCCACGATAAAATCAACCATTAGAAAGTTACCCATGATAAAATCACCCTCGATAAAATCACCCATATAAAATCATCCATAATAAAATCACCCACGTTCAAATCAACCAGCATGAAATCATCCTCGAGAAATTCTCCCATGGTAATATCAACCTCGATAGAATTACCCACGATAAATTAACCCTCGATAAAATCACCCACGATAAAATGACCCACTATAAAATTACCCACAATAAAATAACCCACGATAAAAACACCTACGATAAAATTGCTCATGGTAATTTCACCCACGATGAAACAACCTCGATTGAATCACCCATGATAAAATCACCCACGATAAAATCTCCCATGATAAAATCACCTACGATAAAATCACACTCGATAAAATGACCCATGATAAAATAATCCTCAATAAAATCACCACCTATAAACTAACCCACACTAAAATCACCTCCGATATAATCACCCATGATAAAATCACCCATGATAAAATAACACTCGAGAAAATCGCTCACGATAACATCACCCACCATAAAATAACCCACACTAAAATATCTCACGATAAAATCACGCATGAGAAAATCACCAAAGATAAAATAACAAACGATGAAATCACCCACGATAAAATCACCGTCACTAAAATTACCCACGATAAAATCACCCACGATAAAATCATCCACGATAAAATTACCCTTGATAAATTTAACCACTATAAAATAACCCACACTAAAATCACCTACGATATAATAACATATGATAAAGTCAACCATGATAAAATAACCAACGATAAAATCACCCATGATAAAATAACCCACACTAAAATCACCGACGATAAAATCACACACGATAAAAACACCCACGATAAAATCATCATCACTAAATTCACCCACGGTAAATACCCCTCAATAAAATCACCCACTATAAAATCACCCATGATAAAATCACCCACGATAAAATCACACTTGACAAAATCACCCATGATAAAATCACCCTTGATAAAATTACGGACGATAAAAGCACCCATTATAAAATAACCTACATTAAAATCAGCCACGATAAAATCACCCATGATAATATCAGCGACGCTAAAATCACACTCAATAAAATCACCGAAATTATAATTACCCACGATAAAGTCACCCTTGATAAAATCACCGACAATAAAATCACCTACGGTAAAATCACCCACGATAAAATCACCCACGATAAATCACAGTTGATAAAATCACCCATGATAAAATTACCCATGAAAAAATCACCCACGATAAAATCACCCTCGATAAAATCACCTATGCTTATATCACCCTTTATAAAATTGCCCACGATAAAATCGCCCACGATAAAATCACCCATTAAAAAATCACCCATGATAAAATCACCCTACATAAAATCACCTATGATAAAATCACCCAAGATAATATCACAAACGATAATATCACCCTAGTTAAATTCACCCATGATAAAATGACCCACGATGAAATCACCCTCGCGAAAATCATCCACGATAAAATCAACCATGATAAAATCACCCCCAACAAAATCACCAACGATAAAATCACCCTCAATAATTTCACCCACGATAAAATCACC
>BDMB01000247.1:47415-69043 GCA_016859785.1 Macrotyloma uniflorum
CTCAATAATTTCACCCACGATAAAATCACCCTAGATAAGATCACCAACGTTAAAATCACTCACTAAAATCATCCACGATTAAATCAACTATGATAAAATCATCGTTAATAAAATCACCCTTGATAAGATCGCCCATTATAAAATCACCCACGATAAAATCACCCTCGACAGAATCACCCATAATAAAATCACGCTCGATAAAATCACCTGCAATAAAATCACCCTTTACAAAATCACCCCCAATAAAATCACTCACGATAAAATCACCGACACAAAAATCACACACAATAAAATCACCCACGATAAAATTACCCACGATAAAATCACCCTCGAGAAAATCACCCTCGATAAAACCACCAATGATAAAACCATCCATGGTAAAATCACTCTCGCCAAAATCACCTTTGACAAAATCACCCACGATAAACTCACCCACACTAAAATCTCCCATGATAAAATCACCCTCGATAAAATAACCCTCAATAAAATCACCCACGATAAACTTACCTACGATAAAATCATCCTCGATAAAATCATGCACGATAAAATCACCCTCGATAGAATCACCCATGATAAAATAACCCACGATAAAATCACCCAAGATAAAATCACCCAGGATAAAATCACTCATGATAAAATCACCAATGTTAAAATTACCCACAATAAAATCACCCTCGATATAATCACCAATGATTAAATCACCCTCGACAGAATCACCCAGGATAAAATCACCCATGATAAAAGCACCCACGACAAAATCACACTCGATAAAATCACCCATGATAAAATCATCGTCGATAAAATCACCCTCGATAGAATCAACCATGATAAAATCACTCATGACAAAATCACCGTTGATAAAATCACCCATGATAAAATCACCCTCAATAGAATCACTCACGATAAAATCACCTACAATAAAGTCACCCATGAAAAAATCACCCACGATAAAATCACACTAGATAAAAATAATACATGATAAAAAAACCCTCGATTAAATTACCAACGAAAAAATCACCCACTATAAAATAACCGACACTAAAATCGCCAACGATATAATCACCCATGATAAAATCACCCATGATAAAATCAACCGTGGTAAAATCAACCACGATAATATCACCCACGAAAATATCACCCTTGATAAAATCACCCATAAGAAAATCACGCACAATAAAATCAACCCTGATAAAATCACCCACGATAAAATTACTGTTGATTAAATCAGCCTTGATAAAATCATCCACGATAAAATCAGCCCCGGTAAAATCACCTACGATAAATTCATCCCCGCTAAAATCAACCACGATATAATCACCCATGAAAAAATCAACCACGCTAAAATCACCCTTGATAAAATCACCTAAGATAATATTACTAACGATAAAATCATCCTCATTAAAATCTCCCTAGATAAAATCACCCAAGATAAGATCACCCACGATGAAATCACCCCAGCTAAAATTACCCATCGTAAAATCACCCATGATAGAATCACCGCCAACAAAATCACCCATGATAAAAGCACATTCGATAAACTCACCCATAATCAAATCACCCTGGATAAAATCACCAACATTAAAATCACTCACACTAAAATCACTCACACTAAAATCACTCACACTAAAATCATCCACGATCAAATCACCTATGATAAAATCACCCTTGATAAAATCATCTACGACAAAAAACTCGCACGATAAGATCGCCCACGACAAAATCATGCACGACCAAATCATGTTCGATAAAATCATTCGCAATAAAATCACCCTCGATAGAATCAACAATAATAAAATCACCCTCGATAGAATCACCCTCGATAAAATCACCTTTTATAAAATCACCCTAGATAAAATAAACCATGATAACATCAGTCATGATAAAATCACCCACTATTAAATCACCCTCGATAAAATCACCCTCAATAAAATCACCCATGATAAAATCACCCATAATAAAATCATCCTCGATAAAATGAACCATGCTAAAATCACCGTTGAAAATCACTCACAGTAAAATCACCCAACTAAAATCACCTACAGTAAAATCACCCACGATAAAATCAACCCAAGATAAAATCACCCAAGATAAAATCACCGACAGTAAAATCACCCAACTAAAATCACCCACGATAAAATCACCCATGAAAATATCACCTACAATAAAATCACCGTTGAAAAAATCACCCACGATAAAATCACTCTCGATAAAATCACGCACGATAAAATCACCCCCGATAAAATCACTCAGGATAAAACACCCACAATAAAATCAACCACGATAAAATCCAACCCGCTAAAATCACCCACGATAAAACCACCTTCGATAAAATCACCCACGATAAAATCACCGACACAAAAATCACCCACAATAAATTGGCCCATGATAAAATTACCCTAGAGAAAATCACCTTCGACAAAATCACCTACGATAAAATCACCCACGATAAACTCTCCCACACTAAAATTACCCATGATAAAATAACCCTCGATAAAATCACCCTCAATAAAATCACCCACGATAAAATCACCAACGATAAAATCATCCTTGATAAAATCATCCATGATAAAATCACCCACGATAAAATCAGCCCTGCTAAAATCACCCACGATAAAATCACCCATGCTAAAATAATCCACGATAAACTCACCCACGATAAAATCAACAACGTTAAAATTCTCTACCGTAAAATCACGCTCGATAAAATCACCAATGATAACACCCTCGAAAAAATCATCCAGGTAAAAATCACACACGCTAAATTCACCCCCAAGATAAAATCACCGAAGAAAAAATCACACTCGATAAAATAACCCATGAGAAAATCACGCTCGATAAAATCACTCATGGTAAAATCATCCAGGATAAAATCACGCACGATAAAATCACCCACGTTAAAATCAACGACACTAAAATCACCCACGACAAAATCACCCTTGATAAAATCACCCACGATAAAACCATCGTTGATAAAATCACCAACGATAAAATCACTGAGACGAAAATCACCCAGAATAAAATCACCCATGATAAAATTACCCTAGAATAAATCACCTTTGACAAAATCACCCACGATAAAATCACCCTCAATAAAATCACCCACACTAAAATCACGCATGATAAAATCACCCTGGATAAAATCATCCTCAATAAAATCACCCACGATAAAATCACCTACGATAAAATATTCCACGATAAAATCACCCACGATAAAATAAACAACTTTAAAATTACCCAGGATAAAATCACCCTCGATAAAATCACCAACGATAAAATCACCCACTATAAAATTACTCACGATAAAATTAGCCTCAATAAAATCACCTATAATAAAATCACCAACGATAAAATCACCCATATTAAAATCACCGACGATAAAATCACACATGATAAAATCACCCATGATAAAATCAACCTCGATAAAATTATCCATGAAAAAATTACGCAAGATAAAATCACCCACTACAAAGTAACCGACACTAAAATCTTCAACTATAAAATCACCCATGATAAAATCACCCTTGATAAAATCACCCACGATAAAATCACTGTTGATAAAATCACCCTCGATAAAATCACTGACAATAAAATAGCCTACGATAAAATCACTCATTAAAAAATCACCAACGATAACATAAGTCATGATACAATCACCCATAATAAAATCACCCTCAATATAATCACCCTCAATAAAATCACCCACGATAAAATCATCCTTGATAAAATCGTCCCTGATAAAATCACCCACGCTAAAATCACCGTTGATAAAATCAGCCTTGATAAAAGCACCCACGATAAAATCACCCCCGCTAAAATCACCTACGATAAAGTCACCCCTGCTAAAATCACCCACGATATAATCACCCATAAAAAAATCAACCACGCTAAAATTACCCTCGATAAAATCATCCACTACAAAATCACCCATGAAAAAATCACCCTTGATAAAATCACCTAAGATAATATCAATAATGATAAAAACATCCTCGTTAAAATCACCCTAGATAAAATCACCCAAGATAAAATCACCCATGATGAAATCACCCCAGCTAAAATCACCCATGATAGAATCACCCCCAACAAAATCAACCATGATAAAAGCACCCGCGATAAACTCACCCACAATCAAATCACCCTAGATAAAATCACCAACATTAAATAATCCGCGATCAAATCACCTATGATAGAATCACCCTTGATAAAATCATGTTCGATAATCTCATTCGCAATAAAATCACCCTCGATAGAATCACCCATAATAAAATCACCCTCGATAAAATAACCCCCAATAAGATCAGGCACGATAAAATAACCTCTTATAAAATCACCCCCGATAAAATAAACCACGATAACATCAATCATGATAAAATTACCAATGATAACATCAATCATGATAAAATCACCCACAATTAAATCACCCTCGATAAAATCACCCTCAATAAAATCATCCACGATATAATTACCCATGATAAAATCATCCTCGATAAAATCCACCATGATAAAATCACTCACGATAAAATCACCGTTGATTAAATCACCCACGAGAAAATCACCCCACTAACATCACACACGATAAAATAACCCGTGAAAATATCACCCACAATAAAATCACCGTTGATAAAATCACCCACAATAAATTCAGCTCCGCTAAAATCACCCACAAGAAAATCACCCATGATAAAAACACCCACAATAAAATAACCCACGATAAAATCCCACCCGCTAAAATCACTCACGATAAAACAACCATCGATATAATCATCTACGATAAAATCACCAACACAAAAATTTCCCACAATAACATCGCCCATGATAAAATTACACAAGACAAAATCACCTTCGACAAAATCACCTACGATAAAATCTCCCACGACAAACTCACCTACACTAAAATTACCCATGGTAAAATAACCCTTGATAAAATCACCCTCAATAAAATAACCCACGATAAAATCACCAACGAGAAAATCATCCTAGATAAAATCATCCACGATAAAATCACCCTCGATAAAATATCCCACGATAAAATCACCCATGATAAAATCACGCACGATAAAATCACCCACGCTAAAATCAACAACACTAAAATCACCCAGGATAAAATTACCCTAGAATAAATCACCTTCGAAAAAATCATCCACGATAAAATCACCCTCAATAAAATCACCCACACTAAAATCACGCATGATAAAATCACCCTCGATAAAATCACCATCAATAAAATCACCCATGATAAAATTACCCTAGAATAAATCACCTTTGACAAAATCACCCACGATAAAATCGTCAACTTTAAAACTACCCACGATAAAATCATCCTCGATAAAATCACCAACGATAAAATTACCTTCGAGAAAATCACCCATTAGAAAATCCACGACAGTAAAATCACCCACGATAAAATCACCGACAACAAAATCACACTCGATAAAATATCCCATGAAAAAATCACCCTCAATAAAATCACTAATGTTAAAATCACCCATGATAAAATCACCCACGATGAAATTAGCCTGGATAAAATCACTTACGATAAAATCAATCTCGATAAAATTACGCACGATAAAATCACCCACTACAAAATAACCGACACTAAAATCACTAACGATATTATCACCCATGATAAAATCGCCCATGATAAAATAACCCTCGATAAAATCTTCAATTATAAAATCACCCCTGATAAAATCACCCTCGTTAAAATCACCCATGATAAAATCACCCACGATAAAATCATGTTCGATAAAATCATCCACGGTAAAATCACCCTCGATAAATTCACCCATGATAAAATCACCAACATTAAAATCACTCACACAAATCATCCATGATCAAATCACCTATGATAAAATCACCCTTGATAAAATCACCCTTGATAAAATCACCCACGATAAAATCACCCTTGATAAAATCACCCACGATAAAATCTCGCACAATAAGATCGCCCACAATAAAATCATCCACGATAAAATCACACTCGATTGAATCACCCATAGTAAAATCACCCTCGATAGAATCACCCATAATAAAATCACCCTCAAGAAAATCCCCCCCAATAAAATCAGGCACGATAAAATCACCTTTTATAAAAAAACCCCCAACAAAATCACACTCGATAAAATCATCTACTATAAATCACCCATGATAAAATCACCCCAAATAAAATCACCGTTGATAAAATCACCCACGATAAAATCAGCCCCGCTAAAATCACCACAAGAAAATCACCCATGATAAAATCACCCACAATAAAATCAGCCATAATAAAATTACCCACGATAAAATCACCAATGTTAAAATTACCCACGACAAAATCACCCATGATAAAATCATCCATGATAAAATCAATTCCGATAAAATCACCCTAGATAAAACACCCACAATAAAATCAACCACGATAAAATCTCACCCGCTAAAATCACCCATGATATAATCACACCTAATAAAATCACCTTTGATAAAATCATCCACGATAAAACCACCGTCGATAAAATCACCCACGATAAAATCACCAACACGAAAATCACCCACAATAAAATCACCGATGATAAAATTACCCTAGATAAAATCACCTTCGACAAAATCACCTACGATAAAATCACCCACGATAAACTCACCCACACTAAAATCACCCATGAAAAAATCACCCTCGATAAAATCATGCTCGATAAAATCATCCACGATAAAATCACACATGATATAATCAACCCCGCTAAAATCACCCACAATAAAATAACCCATGATAAAATCACCCACGCTAAAGTCACCCACGATCAAATCAAGAACGTTAAAATTATCCACGACAAAATCACCCTCGATAAAATCACCAATGATAAAATCACCCTCGACAAAATGAACCAGGATAAAATCACCCAAGATAAAATCACCGATGACAAAATCACACTCGTTAAAATAACCCACAATAAAATCACCCTCGGTAAAATCACGCACAATAAAATTACCTACGATAAAATCAATGATAGTAAAACCACCCACGATAAAATCACCCTCGATAAAATGATTCTCGAAAAAATGATCCATGATAAAATCACCCCTGGTAAAATCACCCACAACAAAATTACCCATGATAAAATCACGCACGATAAAATCACCTACCATAAAAATAACAACGTTAAAATTATCCACGACAAAATGACCCTCGACAAAATAAACAAGGATGAAATCACCTACGATAAAATCACCCAAGATAAAATCATCGATGACAAAATCACACTCGATAAAATAACCCATGAGAAAATCACCCTTGGTAAAATCACCCATGATAAAATCACGCACAATAAAATTAACGACAGTAAAACCACCCACGATTAAATCACCCATGATAACATCACCCTTGATAAAATCACCCACGATAAAATCAGTCACGATAAAATCAACCAAGATAAAGTCACACTTCATAAAATCACCCATGGTGAAATCACCCATGATAAAATCACCCTCGATAAAATCATCCACGATAAAATCACTCACTATAAAATTACCTCTATAAAATCACACTCGATAAAATCACCCATGATAAAATAACCCTCGATAAAATCACCTTCAATAAAATCACCCACGATAAAATCACCCACGATAAAATCATCCTCGATAAAATCATCCACGATAAAATCACCCACGATAAAATCAGCCCTGCTAAAATCACCCAAGATAAAATCACCCATGCTAAAACCACTCACGATAAAATTAACGACGTTAAAATTCTCCACAGTAAAATTATTCTCGATAAAATCACCAATGATAAAATCACCCTCGACAAAATCAACCAGGATAAAATCACCCACGATAAAATCACCCCCAAGTTAAAATCACCGAAGACAAAATCACACTCGATAAAATAACCCTCGATAAAATCACCCTCGATAAAATCACCCTCGATAAAATCACCCATCGTAAAATCACCCATGTTAAAATCAATGACACTAAAATCACCCACGATAAATTCACCCATGAAAAAATCACCCTTGATAAAATCACCTACGATAAAACCACCGTGGATAAAATCACCCACGATAAAATCACTGACACGAAAATCACCCAGAATAAAATCACCCATGATAAAATTACCCTAGGATAAATCACCTTTGACAAAATCACCCACGCTAAAATCACGCTCAATAAAATCACCCATACTAAAATCACGCATGATAAAATCACCCTCAATAAATTCATCCATGATTAAATTTCTTATAGAACCCTAAATTTACATTTCTAATTTAACTAATAATCTTATTTAAGTATTCTTAAATGAATAAATAAACTAAATTTCCCATAAATTATATGTTGTAACATATCACAAGGTTAAAAGTAAATAGCGTATTAAAAATAGCATATTTTCAGTCCAATGATCACTTCTTTCTTTGACGATATCTTTCAACTCAGTGTCCCTAAAATATGATTCTTGATGCAGGTTAAAATAGACATCTGAGGCTTTTGATAGAAACCGGAATCACGAGATTTGGCGAAGAAATGGATTTTTCATGGACAGTCAAAGTCAAGTCTAACTGTAGAATGCAAATGCAGAAAAGAGAACTTCAAAGAAACTAGGCTCCAGGGTGCTACGAAGCTCCAAAAATCACCAAATTTGTCCTAGTTGAAAGAGGATCCATAGGGCTTCATTCCAGGCTTTGAATGACACTAATCGGACCTAAAATGGATTTTTGGCAAGCCATTAAAGTGAACTCAACAGAAGCTGCGATCAGCTGAAGAAAGCAATAAACCACTTCCAGTAATTGAGGCCCAGTGGACTCGCCTGGGCCTCTAAAATCGCGAATCCAGTCTCATTGGAAAATAGATACGAATATCTACAATTGGAGACTTGAATCAAGTAAAACGGTGAAGAAATGAGAAAGCTATGTACATTCTAAGTTGAGCCTATGCATCTGAACAAGGGAAGTACACGAGTTAAAGAAAATCGGGCCAACTTTGCAAGGGCCCACCCAATAAGCAAAAGCCAAGCATCCTATAAATAGATAGAACTCCTTTGTAATAACAATAGATCTTTCCATTAGCGAACAAAAGCATAGAAGTTCAATTTTCTTTACGCTCTTGCAAGATAGATTAGTTGCGATGAAGAAGAACGCGTTCTCTTTGTTGCTTAGTTCTAGCAGTAGTTCAGTTTCACGATCTTAGTTCAATAACAAGTAAGTCCACTTTAGATTGTGTAATGATTTTGTTACTGTTTTACATTCTTGATTTCTGCACATTTTCTTGATTCTGTTCATTCGTTTGTAGTAGTTGTTCGTTTAGTTGTTCGTTCAAAAGATCTGCATTCTTTAGTTTCTTGATTTCTATATCTGAAAATCTGAAAGTTTCCAAAGAGTAAATCCAGTAGAGGATTGTCTCTTGATACTCCACGAAAATTGAGAGCAGTTGGATGTCTTCCAATAGTGAAATCACTAGCTCGGAATTCCAGTGAAGTTCAGCACAATTCTACATGAATTTTCTCTCAAGAAACCTTCACAAAAGTCATCATATTACATGCATTTTAATTCCGCGTTTATAATCCATTTCGTTCTTGCTTAGTGGTTACTTTGATCTGATCTTCATCATAGCTTCGTTTAATACTAGTTGTAGTTGTGTCATGACTTTGATTTGAATTGCATTTCGCAATCTGTTGTTTTCCTTTCACAGTGAATTCGCGTGTTAATCAGTAGTATTTTTACCATTTTAGCATCAGCATTACGATCAATAGTTGCACCAGCACTTAGGTTTATGCATTACCTTAGCTAGATTCATGCGTTGCTTTAGCTCAATCAGTGTCCATGTATTGTACATTCAAAACCCCCTTTCACCTACTAGATACCATAAAACATTCCATTCATAAGCACTTCACGACCATTTAGAATTGCACTGTTGCATTCACACTCCAATCAGACCTCATACATTGCACATAAAATCACAAGATTTCCACCAAAAATCAGTGGCACCAAAACTACATTTTTGGCATCCCCATAATTCACACTTTCACTTAGAAAGCATAGAGTCAACAACACCTCTTGAATTGCTCCACGGATTGACACCTTGGGTCCTCTCCTATATTACATTAGAGGGGATTTGAGAAAATTGTTTGATAAAAATCACAAGCGACAGTGGTTTAATCAATTACCCTAGAATAAATAACCTTTGATAAAATCACCCACGATAAAATCATCCTCGATAAAATCACCAACGATAAAATTACCCTCGACAGAATCACCCATGATAAAATCACCCATGATAAAATCACCCAAGATAAAATCACCGACAACAAAATCACACTCGATAAAATATCCCATGATAAAATCACCCTCGATAAAATCACTAATGTTAAAATCACCCATGATAAAATCACCCACGATAAAATCAACCACGATAAAATCACTCTAGATAAAATCACCCATGGTAAAATCAACCTTGATAAAATCACCCACGATAAAATCCCCTCGGTAAAATCACCCACTATAAAATTACCCACGATAAAATCACCCACAATAAAATCATCCACGATAAAATCAACCCCGATAAAATCACCCAGGATAAAACACCCACAATAAAATCAACCACGATAAAATGTTCTTTTATTTTGGGTTAAGTCTTCTTGTGTTTTCCTAGCTTTGCGTGAGTCATATGTCTTGTTTTCCATTGAGTTTTCTTGATTAAAATTCTAGTGCTGAAATATCTTTGATAAAATGCCTTAGTGAAGAGTACATAAATTTAATTGATAAGGAATCCGAAAATAGGGACTAAGAGCTTCATATTCTCCTTTTAAAATTGTGTGTTCAAGTCTAGAAAATTGTGAGAAGCAAAAGAATTATTTTGGCCAAATTAAAGAAGTGTTTGCACCTTAAAACATTGAATTTCAAACAAAGATTTCGGTACAATTTGACTTAAAAAATTGGCTATTTTAGTGGCTATTTTTGGACTTAAATACACACCTACAACTTGGATTGAATGTGGCAAATTAGTTCCATCACATAGTAGGGTCCTAATCTTCTTTTATGTGCTTGAAATTGAACTTTTATTTGCATATTTTGGTGCTTCTTAGAGTCTTTATTGCTACCTTTTTCTTGTCTAAAATCAATTCAATTGTATGGTCACCTTTTTGGCTTTTATCTTTTCTTGTTTTAGTCTTTAAGAATCTTTATGTTTTTTCTTTAAAGTTTTCTTTCTTTGCTTTCATTTGAAGTGGTGATTGTTGTTTTTCTTTTCTACTTGATTCTTACTCTTGGTGAGTGTTAATTTGAGGGAGTTGCACACTTGTTTACATAAGGAGTGTGAGTGAACAATTTCGATTCATTTTGGTGATGAGGCCAAACACTTGAGTGAGAGTTAAATTAACTAACTTTTGAAGTTTCATTCTTGTTTTTGTGACTATTTTTATTTTTGTTTAAAAGTACAATATCTGAAGCTTCTTCTTTTCCTATCTCCCCTCCAAGAGCTAACAAGCTAAGTGAAGAAATGGAGGCCAAACTTAAGAGGCAAGCCGAGCTTCCTCTTGTGGAATTTTTGAGGGAAATGGAGATTTCAAAACAAGAGAATGAAAGAGAATGAAAGAGAGGAGATCCGCCAATTAAGAAGGGAGAGAGATGAGAGGAATAGAAGAGCCTATTCCCCAAGAAATGTTCATCATGATGAAGAATAAGATTGGAGGCTCCAAGGGGCAAGGAGGGTTCGCCATCAATCCCCAAAGAAATCCTACCACCATGTGAAGATGCCAAAGTTTTATGGGGACAATGATCCGGACACCTATTTGGAGTGGGAAGCCAAAGTTGAACAAATCATCCATGTTAACTTCATTAGAGAAGAAGATCAAGTAGATTTAATTGTTTTAGAGTTTGAAAGTTATGCCATGACTTGGTGGCATAAATTTTGTAAAGAACATGGACTGAACCAAGGGCCACCTGCGACTTCTTGGATAGACTTAAAGTTTCATTTACGCGGTAGATTTGTTCCTTCCTACTATAGGAGGGAGCTCCTTTTGAAGCTCCAACGGCTTTAACAAGGAAATTTATGTGTGAATGATTATTTTAAGTTGATGGAATCTCTTATGCTTAAGGCCGATGTTGATGAGACAAATGAGGCCAAGGTAGCTAGGTTTGTGAGTGGTCTTAGAAGGGACATTCAAAATTTAGTAGAACTATATGAATACTCCTCAATAGAAAATGTTTTACACCTTGCACTTAAAATTGAAACTCAACTTCAAAGAAAAGAGAGTGCAAGGAGGAGTAATCATAATAATGACTACTACAACTCTTCTTGGAAGGATAAAAACAAAGAAAAACATGAAAAGAAACCTGCCAAGTACTCTCTTGAAACCACCCTTAAGGAAGAAACACCTAGAAACAAACATTCCAGTTCTTCACCTTCTCAAAGAACTAGTTCCATTAAATGTTTCAAATGCTTAGGGTATGGACACATTGCTTCCAATTGTCCTACCAAGAGAACTATGTTCTTAAGAGAAAGTGGGGAAGTAGAGAGTGAACATTCTTCTTCCTCTTCCTCTTCTAGGAAAAACTCACCTCACTCTTCCCCTTCCTCTAGTGATAATGAAATCAATCCTTGTAAGGGTGACCTATTGGTAGTGAAGCGCATGTTGGGTCAAGTTCAAAAAGAACTTGACAACACACAAAGAGAAAACATTTTTCATACTAGGTGCTTCATTTACAATAAGTTATGCTCACTCATTATTGATGGAGGGAGTTGTACTAATGTGGCTAGCAAGAGAATGGTAGAGAAACTTGGTTTAGTCACTATTCCTCATGCAAGCCCTATAAGCTCCAATGGCTTAGTGAAAAGGGTGAGATAGAAGTAAATAAAAAAATCCTCATCAATTTCTCCATTGGGAAATATGTGGATGAGGTTCTTTGTGATGTTGTGCCCATGGAAACAACACATATTTTACTAGGTAGGCCATGGCAATTTGATAAGCAAACTTTTCATGATGGTCATACCAATAGATTTTCTATCAAATTTCAAGGGCACAGATTACTTTAAAACCTCTCTCTCCCCAAGAGGTTCTTGAGGACCAATTAAAAATGAGAAAGAAAAGAAAAGAAGAAAAAAATATAGGAAAAAGGCAAACATCCAATGAATTGAAGGAATATATTATGATCTCTTAGAAAGGGATAAAAAAGGTAATTTTTGCACAAAAAGAAATAATTGCATCTTACCCTTCTATGGGGTCATCTCCTAACTTACATGGAAAAACTTCTAATTGTTCTCAAAGCATAAAATTAGTCTTAGATGAATCCAATGATGTTTTTTTCAAAAACCATCAAAGGATTTACCTCTTCCAAATGAAATAAAACTTGATTTAGGAAACAACTTGGAGGAATCTAAAGAGTTTCAAAAACCTTTTGATCACCTTTTCCTTAACACTCATATTTTAAAAAACAATATTGTCTTGCCAAAGTTTAAAGAGTTGGTTGAGAGAAAGGATGATCAAATTGAGAAAAGTGTCAACCTAGAAAAAGGACGTCATCTTCCAACAAATGAATAAACCCTTCAAAGTTGAACAAAATGAATAAAGATTTTCAAAATTCAAGGTCATTTTCTTTCCAAGAGGTAGAGGATGATGAAGGCCTAAAAACTAAAAAACAAATATACATGTTGTTTTGAGAAAATTTCAAACAAAATGCATAATCAAGACACCACTTTCCCTTTACATTTAATCCTTTATATAGTATTCCTTATATTTCTTAGTTTAATTTCTAATGTTGGTTTAATTTCTTATTAAGCTTAATTTTAATTGGGTTTATTTTCCTTTGTTTTGTAGGACTTTCTAAAGGCACCACACCTTGGATAAGATCACCCCTATCACATTTTGGGCTTTGGAGCCACCAAATACTTCGAGGGGCGCACCCCCCTTCTCTCCCTAAGTGCTGCCACGTTGTTCCCACCTTTTTGGGAGCATCAAGCCCATTTTGAAGTGCTTTTAGCACCCATTTATAGTAGCCCAATCTTTGGCCCTTTAGGAAGGTGTAAACCTAGTTTCTAGACTATTCTTTAGGGTTAATTTACATGTAATCTCAGCTGCATTTGATTGTAATTTGGGGGTCATCCAATCCTATTAATAGGGCTCCCATTCACCTTGTAAGGGGACTTTGAAATGATAGAAAATTAGTGAGAAATTTTCAGAAGTAGGGAGAAGTTAAAAGGAAGAAGGAAGAAGGAAAAAAGAAGAAGGAAGAAGGAAGAAGGAAAAAAGAAGGAAGAAGAAAGCAGGAAGAAAAAAGAAGGAAGAAGTTAGAAGGAAGAAGTTAGAAGGAAGAAGGAAGAAGGAAAAAGGAAGAAGTTAGAAGGAAGAAGGAAGAAGGAAAAAGGAAGAAGGAGAAAGGAAGAAGGAAGTGAGAAGAAGGAAGAAATTATAAGTTAGAAGGAAGAAGGAAGAAGTAAAAAGGAAGAAGGAAGTAGGAAGAAGTTAGAAGGAAGAAGGAAGAAGTTAGAAGGAAGAAGAAAGAAGGAAGAGGGAAGAAGGAAGAAGGAAGAAGGAAGTAGAAAGAAGGAAGAATGAAGCAGGAAGAAGGAAGAAGGGAGAAGGAAGAAGTTATAAGTTAAAAGGAAGAAGGAAGAAGAAAGAAGAAGGAAAAAGGAAGAAGGAAGTAGGAAGAAGTTAGAAGGAAGAAGGAAGAAGGAAGAAGGAAGAAGGAAGAAGGAAGAAGGAAGAACGAAGAACGAAGAAGGAAGAAGGAAGAAGGAAGTAGGAAAAAGGAAGAAGGTAAAAGGAAGAAGGAAGAAGGAAACAAGAAGAAGGAAGAAGGAAGAAGGAAGAAGTTCGAGGGAAGAAGGAAAAACAAAAAAGGAAGAAGTTAGAAAGAAGAAGGAACAAGGAAGAAGGAAGAAGGAAGAAGGAAGAGAAAAGAAGAAAGAAGGAAGAAGAAGGAACAAGGAAGAGAAAAGAAGGAAGAAGGAAGAGAAAAGAAGGAAGAAGGAAGAAGGAAGAAGGAAGAAAAAAGAAGGAAGAAGGAAGAAGAAGAAACAAGGAAGGAGGAAGAAGGAAGAAGGAAAAAGGTAGAAGGAAGAAGGAAGATGGAAGAAGAAAGAAGGAAGAAGGAAGAAGGAAGAAGGAAGAAGGAAAAAGGAAGAAGGAAGAAGGAAGTAGTTAGAAGGAAAAACGAAGAAGTAAGAATGAAGAAGTTAGAAAGTAGAAGGAAGAAGTTAGAAGGAAGACGGAAGAAGGAAGAAGGAAGTAGGAAGAACTTAGAAGGAAGAAGGAAGAAGTTAGAAGGAAGAAGAAAGAAGGAAGAGGGAAGAAGGAAGAAGGAAGAAGGAAGTAGAAAGAAGGAAGAATGAAGCAGGAAGAAGGAAGAAGGGAGAAAAGGAAGAAATTAGAAGGAAGAAGGAAGCTAGAAGAAGGAAGAAGAAGGAAAAATTAAAAGGAAGAAGGAAAAAGAAGGAAAAATTAGAAGGAAGAGGGAAGTTGGAAGAAGGAAGAAGGAAGAAGGAAGAAGAAAGAAGTAAGAAGGAAGAAGTTAGAAGGAAAAACAAAGAAGTAAGAAGGAAGAAGTTAGAAAGAAGAAGGAAGAAGGAAAAAGGAAGAAGGAAGAGGGAAGAAGGGAGAAGGAAGAACTTATAAGTTAGAAGGAAGGAGGAAGAAGGAAGAAGGAAGAAGAAAGAAATAAGAAGGAAGAAGGAAGAAGGAAGAAGGAAGAAGGAAGTAGGAAGAACTTAGAAGGAAGAAGGAAGAAGTTAGGAGGAAGAAGGAAGAAGGAAGAATTAAGTAGGAAGAAGGAAGAAGGAAGATGGAAGAAGGAAGAAGACAGAAGAAGGAACAAGGAACAAGGAAGTAGGAAGAAGTTAGAAGGAAGAAGGAAGAAGGAAGACAGAAAACGAAAGAAGGTAGAAGGAAGAAAGAAGAAGGAAGAAAGAAGAAGGAAGAAGGAAGAAGGAAGAAGGAAGAAGGAAGAAGGAAGAAGGAAGAAGGAAGAAGGAAGAAGGAAGAAGGAAGAAGGAAGAAGGAAGAAGGAAGAAGGAAGAAGGAAGAAGGAAGAAGGAAGAAGGAAGAAGGAAGAAGGAAGAAGGAAGAAGGAAGAAGGAAGAAGGAAGAAGGAAGAAGGAAGAAGGAAGAAGGAAGAAGGAAGAAGGGGTGATTATATCATGGGTGATTATATCATTGGTGATTTTAGTGTGGGTTATTTTTTAGTGGGTGATTTTATCATGGGTGACTTTATCGTGGGTGATTTTACTATTGGTGATTTTATCATGGGTGATTTTATAGAGTCTGATTTATCGTGTGTGATTTTAGCAAGTGTGATTTTATTATGGGTGATTTTATCGTGGGTGATTTTGTAAAGGGTGATTTTGTAGAGGGTGATTTTATCATGGGTGATTTTATCATGGGTGATTTTATGGAGTGTGATTTTATAGTTGTAATTCTATAGTAAGTGATTTTTTCGTGGGTGATTTTATCGAGGGTGATTTTATCGTGGGAGATTTTACCATGGGTGATTTTATCAAGTGTGACTTTATCGTGGTTGATTTTACCGTGGGTGATTTTATCGTGGGTGATTTTATCAAGGGTGATGTTATCATGGGTGATTTTATCGTTAGTGATTTTATCAGGGTGACTCTAGAAGGGGGGGTTGAATAGAGTCACCACACCTTTGATTTCTTTGTGGGTGGATACTATGTAGAAGAAGTAAGCTTATGAGAACTCGAGTTATACTAGTTCACCCTAAACTCTTGGGCTACGTCCAGTTCTCCTTTAAAAACTCTTAAAGGGTTCCACTATTCAAAACGAGTACACAATGTCACTCGTGGCTTACAACGAGTACACAATGCCACTCCTTGCTACAACGAGTACACTAAGCCACTCCTGGCTATCCCGTTCTAATGTCCCCCTGAGACTAAGAACTACGAGTATTCTTAACTGCCACTCCTGGCTACAAAGATAATAGTGTTTGAGTAAAGACTGTAGGAAAACTCTCACAGAGAGGGTATACAATAAGATGTTCCTGACTGAGACTCTAACTTCACTATGGAAGAATATAACAATGACTTTCTCTCTAAACTTTCTAACAGCTTGTATATGATTGTAATTGTTGTAACTGTTGTCTTGTGCTTTGTGCTTTTGCCTTTGTCATCCTCTGCTTTTGTAGGCTTTCAAAAATATGACCGTTGTAGAAAAATCTTCAACTTTAATATTCTTCAGATATTCTGATCATAATCTTCTAATATCTTCATGTGTCAGATTACTAAGATTTTATCGAGGGTGATTTTATCATGGGTTATTTTATCGAGTGTGATTTTGTCTTGGGTGATTTTATCTTAGGGGAGATTTTATCGTGGGAGATTTTATACTAATGGATTTTGTCGAGGGTGATTTTATCATTGGTGATTTTATCAATGGTGATTTTATTGTGCACAATTTTAACGTTGTTGATTTTATCGTGGGTGATTTTACCGTCGGTGATTTTAGCACGGGTGATTTTACCGTGGGTGATTTTTAGATGGGCTGATTTTATCGTTGGTGATTTTATGGTGGATGATTTTATCGAGGATGATTTTATCCTGGGTGATTTTATTGCGGGTGATTTTATCGAGGGTTATTTTATCATGGGTAATTTTAGTGTGGGTGAGTTTCTTCTGGGTGATTTTATCGTAGGTGATTTTATCATGGGCGATTTTATTGTTGGTGATTTTGTGACGGTCGTTTTATCGTGGGTGATTTTATCAACGGTGGTTTTATCGTGGGTTATTTTAGCGGTTGGGACTTTATCTTGCTTGATTTTATTGTGGGTGTTTTATCTTGAGTGATTTTATCGCGGGTGATTTTATCGCGGGTGATTTTATTGGTGGTGATTTTATCATGCGTGATTCTATCGAGGGTGATTTTATCGTGGATGATTTTATCGAGCTTGATTTTATCGTGGGTGATTTTGTTGTGGGTAATTTTAACGTTGGTGATTTAGTTGTGGGTAATTTTATCGTGGGTGATTTTATCATGGGTGATTTTATGATGGGTGATTTTATGATGGGTGATTTTAGCGGGGCTGATTTTATCAAGGGTGATTTTATCGACGGTGATTTTATTGTGGGTGATATTTTCAAGGGTGATTTTATCATGGGTTATTTTAGTTGGGTGATTTTATCGTGGGTGATTTAATCAACGGTGATTTTATCGTGGGTGATTTTTGCATGGTTGATTTTATCGAGGATGTTTTATCATGGGTGATTTTATCGTGGATGATTTTATTGAGGGTGATTTTATCCAGGGTGATTTCATTGTGGGTGATTTTATCATGACTGATTTTATTGTAGGTGATTTTATTCTTGGTGATTTTATCGAGGGTGATTTTATCGTGGGTAATTTTATCAAGGTTGATTTTATCATGAGTGATTTTATCGATGCTGATTTTATCGTGGGTGATTTTATCATGTGTGATTTTATCGTGGGTGATTTTATCAAGTGTGATTTTATCATTGGTGATTTTAGTGTAGGTTATTTTATAATGGGTGCTTTTATCGTGGGTAATTTTAGCGAGGGTGATTTTATCATGGGTGATTTTATTGTGGCTGATTTTATCGTGGGTGATTCTATTGAGAGTGATTTTATCGTGGGTGATTTTACCTTGCTAATTTTATTGTGGATAATTCTATCAAGTGTGATTTTATAGTGGGTTATTTTATTGTAGGTAATTTTATAGAGGATGATTTAATTATGGGTGATTTTATCGAGGGTTATTTTATTGTGGGTGATTTTATCGTGGATAATTTTACAATAGGTGATTTTATCGAGGGTGATTTTATTATGAATGATTTTATCATGAGTGATTTTATCGTGGGTGATTTTAGTGACGATGATTTTATCGTGGGTGTTTTTATTGTGTGTGATTTTATCGTACGTCATTTAATCATGGGTGATTTTATCGTGGGTGATTTTATCATGGGTGACTTTATCATGAGTTTTTATATCGTAGGTGATTTTAGTGTGGGTTATTTTATAGTGGGTGATTTTATCGTGGGTAATTTTATCGAGGGTGATTTTATCACGGGTGATTTTATCGAGTGTGATTTTATCGTGGGTGATTTTATCATGGGTGATTTTATCATGGGTGATTTTATCATGCGTGATTCTATTAAGGTTGTTTTATCGTGGGTGATATTACCATGAGTGATTTTATCGTGAGTGATTTTATCGAGAGTGATTTCATTGTGGGTTACTTTATTGTGGCTAATTTTATAGTGGGTGATTTTATCCTGGGTGATTTTATCGAAGGTCAATTTATCGTGGGAAAATCTATTGAGGTTGATATTACCATGGGAGATTTTGTCTAGGATGATTTTACGGTGGTTGATTTTACCGTGGGTGATTTTATGATGGGTGAGTTTATCGTGGGTGATTTTATCGAGGGTGATTTTATCGTGGGTGATTTTATCGAGGGTGATTTTATCGTGGGTGATTTTATCGTGGGTGATTCTATCGAGGGTGATTCTATCGAGGGTGATTTTATCGTGGGTGATTTTACCTTGGGTGATTTTATCGTGGGTGATTTTATCGAGGGTGATTTTATCGTGGCTGATTTTATCGTGGCTGATTTTATTGTGGGTAATTTTATAGCAGGTGATTTTAACGTCTTTGATTTTATCTTGGGTGATTTTATCGTGCGTTATTTTATCTTGGGTGATATTCTCATGCGTGATTTTATCTTGGGAGATTTTCGTGTGGGTTATTTCATAGTCGGTGATGTTATCGTGCATGATTTTGGCGAGTGTGATTTTACCATGCGTGATTAAATCGTAGGTGATTTTAGTGTGGGTTATTTTATGGTGGGTGATTTTATCATGGGTAATTTTATCGAGGGTGATTTTATCATGGCTGATTTTATCGAGTGTGATTTTATCGTGGGTGATTTTATCATAAGTGATTTTATCGTGGGTGATTTTATAGCGGGTGATTCTATTGAGGGTGATTTTATCGTGAGTGATTCTATTGAGAGTGATTTTATCGTTGGTGATTTTAGCTTGGGTGATTTTATCGTGGGTGATTCTATCGAGTGTGATTTTATTGTGGGTGATTTTGTTGCAAGTAATTTTGTAGCGGGTGATTTTATCGTGGGGTACTTTATCAAGTGTTATTTTATCGTGGGTGATTTTATCGAGGTTGATTTTACCATGGGTGATTTTATCGTGGGTGATTTTATCATAGGTGATTTTATCTTGGGTGATTTTATCATGGGTATTTTATCGTGGGTAATTTTAATGAGGGTGATTTTATCATGACTGATATTTTCGTAGGTGATTTTATTCTTGGTGATTTTATCGAGGGTTATTTTATCGTGGGTAATTTTTTCGAGGTTGATTTTATCATGGGTGATTTTATCGAGGCTAATTTTATCGTGGGTGATTTTATCATGGGTGATTTTATCGTGGGTGATTTTATCAAGTGAGATTTTATCATTGGTGATTTTAGTGTAGGTTATTTTTTAATGGGTGCTTTTATCGTGGGTAATTTTAGTGAGGGTGATTTTATTATGGTTGATTTTATCGTGGGTGATTTTATCATGGGTGCTTTTATCATGGGTGATTTTATCATGGGTGATTTTATCGTGGGTGATTTTATCGTGGGTGATTCTATTGAGGGTGATTTTGTTGTAGGTTATTTTTTAATGGGTGCTTTTATCGTGGGTAATTTTAGTGAGGGTGATTTTATTATGGTTGATTTTATCGTGGGTGATTTTATCATGGGTGCTTTTATCATGGGTGATTTTATCATGGGTGATTTTATCGTGGGTGATTTTATCGTGGGTGATTCTATTGAGGGTGATTTTGTCGTGGGTGATTCTATTGAGAGTGATTTTATCGTGGGTGATTTTACCTTGGGTAATTTTATTGTGGATAATTCTATCAAGTGTGATTTTCTCGTGGGTGATTTTATCGTAGTTAATTTTATAGAGGATGATTTTATCATGGGTGGATTTATCGAGGGTTATTTTATTATGGTTGATTTTATCATGCATAATTTTACCATAGGTGATTTTATCGAGGGTGATTTTATGAAGAGTGATTTTATCATGGGTGATTTTATCGTGGGTGATTTTAGTGACGATGATTTTGTCGTCGGTGTTTTTATCGTGTGTGATTTTATCGTACGTGATTTAATCATGGGTGATTTTATCGTGGGTTATTTTATCATGGATGATTTTATCGTGGGTGATTTTATCATGGGTGACTTTATCATGAATTATTATATCGTAGGTGATTTTAGTGTCGGTTATTTTTATAATAGGTGATTTTATCATGCGTAATTTTATCAAGGGTGATTTTATCACGGGTGATTTTAACGAGTGTGATTTTATCGTAGGTGTTTTTACTGTGGGTGATTTTATTAAGAGTGATTTTATCATCAGTGGTTTATCGTGGGTGATTCTATTGAGAGTGATTTTATCGTGGGTGATTGTACCTTGGGTAATTTTATCGTGGATGATTCTATCAAGTGTGATTTTATCGCGGGTGATTTTATTGTAGGTAATTTTATTGCGGATGATTTTATCATGGGTGATTTTATTGAGGGTTAGTTTATCGTGGGTGGTTTTATCGTGGATAATTTATCATAGGTGATTTTATCGAGGGTGATTTTATTAAGAGTGATTTTATCATGGGTGATTTTATCATGGGTGATTTTATC
>BDMB01000249.1:26991-40837 GCA_016859785.1 Macrotyloma uniflorum
GCGGCACTAGATATGAAATATTGTCGCACTAGAATTCTCCAACCGCACCAGAAATTTTTTGCCGGACCATAAGTAAGTAACGAATGCACCGGACTCGAATTATTCCAACTGCAACAGATATGAATTCTGACACCAAAAATCGATTCTGACCGAACAATAATTTTTTTAACAGACCACTTTTGAGTAATGAATGCACCGGACTCGTCCGCCCGAACCATTTATCAATTCTGACCACACCAAAAATCGATTCCGACCGGAAAGAGATTTTTTTCGACTGTGAAAAGAAATTCTTCTAACAGCAACAACACTAGGTATGAAACCTGACCGCACAAGGATTTTCCGATCGTACCAGAAATGAAATCCGACCGAACTAGAATCTTCTTCTCGCACGTGATTTGACTCTTGACCGCACCATAAACCGATTACGGCCGAACCAAATTTTTTCTACCACACCGAAAATGTGTTATGATCCAACTGCTTGAGATGTGGTATTTGACCGCATACGAATTTTCCAGTCACACTAGTTTTTTCAATTCCGGCAAAACCAAAATCTTCTGATTGCAGCAGATATGTCACCAAACCGCACTAGAAATGAGTTCTGTGTGCACCGAATTCCTCTGCCAGCACTAGAAACGAATCTGACCACACCAGAATTTTATAGTCGCACCTAATAGGAATTCCGGTCGAACAAGAATCTTCCGATCGCACTAGATTTGGCTGCAGACCGCACCAGACATGGATTTTGACCTTGACCGAACCACATTTTTTCGACCGCGCTACAAATAAGTTCTAACCACACTGAATTATCTCGACCGCCAAGTTATGTAATCTAACGGCCGGGGGGATTTTCCGGCCGTGCAAGAAATGAATTCCTACCGAACCAAAATATTCCAGGTCCTGTCGAACAATTATGGTTCGGTAGAAAAAATTTGGTTCAGTCGAAATTCGCTTTTGGTGCGGTCGGGAGTCAAAACTAGTGTGGTCTGAAGATTCTGGTTCCGTCGGGATTCATTTCTGGTGCGATCAGATTTCATATCTGGGATTGTCGGATGTCATTTCTGGTGCGGTCGAAAAATTATGCTTCGATCATAATCCATTTGTGGTGCGGTCGGGAGTCAAATCAGGTGCGGTCGGAAGATTCTGGTTCGGTCGAATAAAATTCTGGTGCGGTCGGGTGTCAAATGTGGTGCGATCGAGAGAGTCTAATCCGGTCGGAATTCATTTCTGGTTCGATCGGAATATTCTGCTGCATTCTGAACTTATTTTTGGTGTCGTCGAAAAGTTTTAGTGCGGTTGAAAAATTTTGGTGCAGTCTAAAAATTTTGGCCGGGTCGAAAAGTGTTGGTCCGATCGAAAAATTATGGTCTGGTCGAAAAATTTTGGTTCGGTCGAAATCTGCTTTTCGTGCGGTCGGGAGTCAAAACTAGTGTGGTCTGAAGATTCTGGTTCGGTCGGGACTCATATCTAGTGCGATCGAAAAATTCTTGTGCGGTCAGACTCAATATCATGTGCGGTCATATCTCATTTCTGGTGCGGTCGAAAAATTATGGTTCGGTCGTAATCCATTTGTGGTGCTGTTGGGAGTCAAATCTGGTGCGGTCAGAAGATTCTCATTCAGTCAAAATCAAATTCTGGTCGGTTGGGAGTTAAGTGTGGTACGGTCAGGGGATTCTGGTTCGGTCGGAATTTATTTCTAAAGCGATCAGAATATTCTGGTGCGGTCAGAACTCATTTCTAGTGTGGTCGAAAAATTTTGGTGCGGTCGAAAAATTTTGGCAGAGTCGAAAAGTCTTGGTCCAATCGAACAATTATGGTCCGGTAGAAAAAATTTGGTTCAGTCGAAATCCGCTTTTGGTGCGGTTGGGAGTCAAAACTAGTGTGGTTTGAAGATTCAGGTTCCGTCGGGACTCATTTTTGGTGCGACCGAAAAATTCTGGTGCGATCAGATTTCATATCTGGTATTGTCGGATCTCATTTCTCATTTCTGGTGCGGTTGAAAAATTATGCTTTAATCGTAATCCATTTGTAGTGCGGTCAGGAGTCAAATCAGGTGCGGTCGGAAGATTCTGGTTCGGTCGAATCAAATTCTGGTGCGGTCGGGAGTAAAATGTGGTACGATCGGGAGATTATATTCCGGTCTTAATTCATTTCTGGTTCGATCGGAATATTCTACTGCTGTCTGAACTTATTTCTGGTGCCGTCAAAAAGTTTTAGTTCGGTTGAAAAATTTTGGTGCGGTCGAAAATTTTTGGCCGGGTCGAAAAGTCTTAGTCCGATCAAAAAATTATGGTCCGATCGAAAAAATTTTGTTCGGTCAAAATCCGCTTTTGGTGCGGTCGGTACTCATTTCTGGTGCGACCGAAAAATTCTGGTGCGGTCAAATATCATATCTGGTGCAGTCGTATCTCATTTCTGGTGCGGTCGAAAAATTATGGTTCGATCGTAATCCATTTGTGGTGCGGTCGAGAGTCAAATCTGGTGCGGTCGGAAGATTCGTGTTCGGTCGAAATCAAATTCTGGAGCGTTCAAGGGTCAAATGGGGTGCGATCGGGAGATTCAGGTCTGGTTGGAATTCATTTCTAGTGCAATCGGAATATTTTGGTGCGGTCAGAAATCATCTCTGGTGCGGTCGAAAAGTTTTGGTTCGGTCGAAAAATTTCTGTGCGGTCGAAAAATTTGGGCCGGGTCGAAAATACCTGGTTTAGTAGAAAAATAATGGTCTGGTCGAAATCCCCATTTGGTGCAGTCGGGAGTCAAAACTAGTGTGGTCTGAATATTCTGGTTCGGTCGGGACTCATTTGTGGTGCGACCAGAAAATTCTAGGGCGGTCAGATTTCATATCTGGTGTGGTGGGATCTCATTTCTGGTATGGTCGAAAAATTATGGATCGGTCGTAATCCATTTTGGTCCGGTCGAGAGTCAAATATGGTGCGGTCTAAAGATTCTAGTTCGGTCTAAAGATTTTGGTTCGGTCGAAATCAAATTCTGGTGTGTTCGGGGGTCAAATGTGGTGCGGTCGGCAGATTCTGGTCAGGTCGGAATTCATTTATGGTGCGATCAGAATATTCTGGTACAGTCAAAAAGTTTTTGTTCGGCAAAAAAATTTTGGTGCATTCGAAAAATTTTGGCAAGGTCGAAAAGTCTAGTTCCGTTCGAAAAATTATGGTCTGGTCAAAAAATTTTGGTTCTGTCAAAATCCGCTTTTGGTGCGGTCGAGAGTCAAAACTCGTGTGGTCTGAATATTCTGGTTCGGTTGGGACTCACTTCTGGTGCGATCGAAAAATTCTGGTGCGATAAGAATTCATAACTGATGCGGTCGAAAAATTTTGGTTCGGTAGTATTAAATTTGTGGAGCGGTCGGAAGTCAAATCTGATGCGGTCGGAAGATTCTGCTTCGGTCGAAATCAAATTCTGGTGCAGTCGGGAATCAAATGTGGTGCGCTCGGGAGATTCTAGTCTGGTCGGAATTCATTTCTGGTGCGGTCGAAAAGTTTTGGGTCGAAAAATTTTGGTGTGGTCGAAAATTTTGGGGGATCAAAAAGTCTTGGTCTAGTCGAAAAGTAATGGTCCATTCGAAAAATTTTGCTTCGGTCGAAATCCGCTTTTGGTGCGGTCGAGAGTCAAAACTAGTGTGGTCTGAAGATTCTGGTTTTGTCAAGACTCATTTCTGGTGCAACCAGAAAATTCTGGTGCGGTCAGATTTCATATCTGGTGCGGTCAGATCTCATTTCTAATGGGGTTGAAAAATTATGGTTCGGTCGTAATCGATTTGTGGTGCGGTCAGAAGATAATCTGGTGCGGTCGGAAAATTCTGGATCGGTCGAAATCATATTCTACTGCGGTCTGGAGTCAAATGTTGTGCGGTCAGAAGATTCTAGTCTATTCATAATTCATTTCTGGTGCGATCGGAATACTTTGGTGTGATCAGAACTCATTTATGGTGCGGCCAAAAAATTTTGGTTCGGCAGAAAAATTTTTGTGTGTTCGAAAAATTTTGGCAGGGTCAAAAAGTCTTGCTCCAGTCGAAAATTTTGGTTCCGTCGAAATCCGCTTTTGGTGTGGTCGGTAGTCAAAACTAGTGTGGTCTGAAGATTATGGTTCGATCGGGACTCATTTCTCGTGCGATCGGAAAATTCTGGTGCGGTCAGATTTCATATCATGTGCGGTCATATCTCATTTCTGGTGCGGTTGAAAAATTATGGTTCGGTCGTAATCCATTTGCGGTGCGGTCGAGAGTCAAATCTGGTGCGGTCGGAAGATTCTGGTTCGGTCGAAATCAAATTCTGGTCGGTCGGGAGTTAAGTGTGGTGTGGTCAGGGGATTCTGGTTCGGTCAGAATTCATTTCTAGAGTAATCAAAATATTCATTTCTGGTGCGATCAGATTTCATATCTGGGATTGTCGGATCTCATTTCTGGTGCGGTCGAAAAATTATGCTTCGATCGTAATCCATTTGTGGTTCGGTCGGGAGTCAAATCAAGTGCGGTCAGAAGATTCTAGTTCGGTCGAATCTAATTCTGGTGCGGTTGGGAGTCAAATGTGGTGCGATCGGGAGATTCTAGTCCGGTCGGAATTCATTTCTGGTTCGATCGGAATATTCTGCTACGGTTTGAAATTTTTTCTAGTGTCGTCGAAAAGTTTTAGTTCGGTTGAAAATTTTTGGTGTAGTCTAAAAATTTTGGCTAGGTCGAAAAGTCTTGGTCCAGTCGAAAAATTATGGTCTGGTCGAAAAATTTTGGTTCGGTCGAAATCCTCTTTTGGTGCGGTCGGGAGTCAAAACTAGTGTGGTCTGAAGATTCTGGTTCGGTCAGGACTCATTTCTGGTGCGACCGAAAAATTTTAGTGCGGTCAAATATCATATCTGGTGCGGTCGTATCTCATTTCTGGTGCGGTCGAAAAATTATGGTTCGATCATAATTCATTTGTGGTGCGGTTGAGAGTCAAATCTGGTGCGGTCGGAAGATTCGTGTTCAGTCGACATCAAATTCTGGTTCGTTTGGGGGTCAAATGGGGTGCGGTCGGGAGATTCTGGTCCGGTCGGAATTCATTTCTAGTGCGATCGGAATATTCTGGTGTGGTCAGAACTCATCTCTAGTGCAGTCGAAAAGTTTTGTTTCGGTCGAAAAATTTTGGTGCGGCCGAAAATTTTGGCCAGGTCGAAAATACTTAGTTTGGTCAAAAAATAATGGTCCGGTCGAAAAATTTAGCTTCGGTTGAAATCAGCGTTTGGTGCGGTCAAGAGTCAAAACTAGTGTGGTCTGAATATTCTGGTTCGGTCGGGACTCATTTCTAGTGTGACCGAAAAATTCTGGTGCGGTCAGATTTCATATCTGGTGCGGTGGGATCTCATTTTTGGTATGGTCGAAAAATTATGGTTCGGTCGTAATCCATTTGTGGTCCGGTCGAGAGTCAAATCTGGTGCGGTCTAAAGATTCTAGTTCGGTCGAAATCAAATTCTGGTGCGTTCGGGGGTCAAATGTGGTGCGGTCGGCAGATTCTGGTCTGGTCGGAACTCATTTATGGTGCGATCGGAATATTCTGGTACGGTCAAAAAGTTTTGGTTCGGCAAAAAAATTTTGGTGCGGTCGAAAAATTTTGGCAGGGTCGAAAACTCTTGTTCCGTTCGAAAAATTATGGTCCGGTCAAAACTTTTGGTTCTGTCGAAATCCGCTTTTGGTGCGGTCGAGAGTCAAAACTCATGTGGTCTGAATATTCTGGTTCGTTCGGGACTCATTTCTAGTGCGATCGGAAAATTCTGGTGCGATCAGAATTCATAACTGGTGCGGTCGGATCTCATTTTTTGTGCGGTGGAAAAATTATGGTTCGGTGGTGCGTTCGGAAGATTCTGGTCCGGTCGGAATTCATTTCTGGTGCGATCAGAATATTCTGGTGCGGTCAGAACTCATTTCTGGTGCGATTGAAAAGTTTTGGTTTGGTCGAAAAATTTTGGTGTGGTCGAAAATTTTTGGGCGGGTCGAAAAGTCTTGGTCTAGTCGAAAAGTAATGGTCCGTTCGAAAAATTTTGCTTCGGTCGAAATCCGCTTTTGGTGCGGTCGATAGTCAAAACTAGTGTGGTCTGAAGATTCTGGTTTGGTCGGGACTCATTTCTGGTGCGGATAGATGCACTTTTTGTCGTGGTGCGCTCTATGCAAACAATGATTCCCCAAAACAATAATAATGTAGTACAGTGGGAACCAAGATATCAATCCAAGGAAGTAAAAAGTAAAGAAGAATAAGAGATAAGTGATTCAAATGAGTGAAAAATGAATGAAATGAATGAAATGTAATCTAAAAATCAAGTTAAAACTAAATGAACCTAGATGGGGTTAAATTCTATATGATATGAATGAAATGGAAAATAGAATGCTAATTAAAAAGATGCAATGCAGATTAGTACAGATTTCACAATTTAACCAACTCAAACTCAAGTTAAGAGCACTCACCTTTGTCAAAAATTGAAGTTGGTCAAAATGATGAAGTAGCTACACCAAATGTTAGTAAACAACAAAACAAACACTTTTTACAAAGACAAGGTTAGTAAAATATGAACAAAAATGAAAGTTGACCGAGTATCAAAGAATTTGGCTAAGTTGGTGCACCAAAGAGTACACCTCTCGGTCAAGTGCAACTATTTTTGATTTTTTTAAAACTTTGGCCGAGCTAAAATGATCTAATGGATGAAAGAATGAAGTGGTAAAAATTTGGTTCGGGCAAAGTTTAAGATGGCTAAGCCAAAATCCAAGATCAAGTTCTGACCGAGCCAAAACTAGCCACAAATCAAGCCTTCTCGGTCAAGAACTAGATCCAGCCAACTTTACTGCACCAAGAATGAAATGGCATGTATAAAATGTATGGTCGACCGAGAGAAATGATGTTATTTTTCAATTTTTGATTTTCTATGAATGAGATGACCGTATGCTATGGTTTTGGTGCTATGAATGGCTTGGTTTGTGGCTCAAAATTTGACCTAGTCTATAGCTACCTAAATCAGACCTGAAACCAGTGGTAAATGGATGCTAATGATGTATGAATGAGTATGAATGAATGAACCAATGAGTATTTTCAATTTTTCTATTTTTTTGGGGGGTTTTGATGAAATAAAGTGAAGAACAATGAATGAAAATGGACCTAAGACTAACCTAAACTAATGCAGAATTAAAAACAGTGGCAAAGCTCATAAATCTACACTAGAAAAGCATTTAAAGAAAGCAATAAAACTATCCTAACGTGACAAGCAAGCTAGGCCGTGTTGGTTTGGGAGTGCTACAACCTCAAACTAGTGTAACCCATGGCTAGGCCCCATTTAACCTATCCCTTGGAAGACATCCAAGTAGTTCACACTAAGTTCTTGGTCCGAAAGACTCCTCCCTAGTCCCCAACACAGTTTCACAAGCAAGCCAAGTTTTAAAGCAATTAAACAAAGGCATGTAAAATCACTAAACAACTAAGCGCATGGAAAGTAAAATCAAAGCAACCAAACGCCTTCCTAGCAAGCAATGGCAACGCGCCTAGAGCCACCCTTGGCTCTTGATTTTCTTGGTATTAAGAGTCCTAAAATAGATTAGGAAACATAAAAAATTTGCTAGCTTCCACTTCCTATCTGGATAGCATTCACTAGTTAAGGCAAACCAAGAAATCAAGTCCAAGCCATGCTAAGCCTGCAACACCACACTTGTGGACCTTGTTCGATGTAAAAACCTAATTCTATCTCAAAGCAATTAAGAAAAACATTAAAGAGAAGATGTAAAGAACACAGAACATATCAAATACAAGAGGATCTATGGAAGAAAAGAAGCGGAATCACATACACAAGTGAAGAACAATGATGCGCAAGAGAGAAGAGAGTGAAAGCCATGGATGCGTGAGGAGAAGAGAGAATTCGAATAGCTCTGCATTAGATCTGAATGTAAACTTCACAACTTATGTTTTAGAACTGAGTTTTTACAATATATACTAAAGTACAACTTAATTACAATAGAAACGAATGTACACAATCAAAGTTACATAGAGTTTGAAACGTTTGGCGCGCAAGCACACGTGGAATGCATTTCAGCTGACTTAAAACGCACACAACTTCTTCGTTTTAGCTCCAAATGCGACGATTCAAAAGCCACTAGGAAGCTCTATGAGTTAACTTTAAAACGCCACCGTTCCCACTTGAATTGGCGTTGTGGCGCGCTTTCCATAAATAAAACACTGAGACACGTTCACTGGGCCAATCCGGCCTGGTGAACCCCACTTCATAAGTTTATATAAATTTCAATTCAGGTCCAAATTACATGAAATCAGCGCCCAATTAAGGCCCTTTAAGTTATCTAAATAAGCCAACAAGTTTCACTCAATTTAGAGATCAATCGAATCCTGGACCCCAATTTAAGTCCATGATACTCGTGAGACGCGTGAGCTTGTGCTTCAGCTGCACATGGGCCAACTTCAAACGCATGTGGAATCTTCAATTCTTGTCCAAATTGCACGCTTCAAATTTTTGCTTAAAGATCTGCGTGTCTACTTTAATCTGGAACCGGAATCAATAAATTTGGATCTCTTTAGAAATTACAATAAATCAAACAGTGAACCATGTCAGTTTTAGGTTAGTACAAAATAATGCTTAATTTACTGTTTTTATGCACAATTTAGTGTTAAGGCCTCAAATGGTCTAATAACTCAAATAACACTTAATTTATCATTATTAACAACTTATAAACATTAACAAAACATAATTAGATAAATAAAATAGGATAAATATGAGTCTCATCAGGTGTGACCAGAAAATTCTGGTGCGGTCAAATTTCATATCTGGTGCGGTCAAATCTCATTTTTAACGCGGTCGAAAAATTATGGTTCAGTCGTAATCGATTTGTGGCGTGGTCGGAAGATTCTGGATCGGTCGAAATCATATTCTACTGCGGTCGGGAGTCAAATGAGGTGCGGTCAGGAGATTCTAGTCCATTCAGAATTCATTTCTGGTGCGATCGGAATACTCTGGTGCGATCAGAACTCATTTATGGTGTGATCAAAAAATTTTGGTTCCGTCGAAATCCGCTTTTGGTGCGGTCGGGAGTCAAAACTAGTGCGGTCTGAAGATTCTGGTTCGGCCGGGACTAATTTCTAGTGTGATCGGAAAATTCTGGTGCGGTCAGATTACATATCATGTGCGGTCATATCTCATTTCTAATGCAGTCGAAAAATTATGGTTTGGTCGTAATCCATTTGTGGTGCGGTCGAGAGTCAAATCTGGTGCGGTCGGAAGATTCTGGTTCGGTCGAAATCAAATTCTGGTCGGTCGGGAGTTAAGTGTGGTGCGGTTGAGGGATTCAGGTTCGGTCGGAATTCATTTCTAGAGCGATCGAAATATTCTGGTGCGGTCAAAATTCATTTCTGGTGCGGTCAAAAAGTTTTGGTTCGGTCAAAAAATTTTGGTGGAGTCGAAAAGTCTTGGTCCTGTCGAACAATTATGGTCCGGTAGAAAAAATTTGGTTCGGTCCAAATCCGCTTTTGGTGCGGTCGGGAGTCAAAACTAGTGTGGTCTGAAGATTCTGGTTCCGTCGGGACTCATTTCTGGTGCGACCGAAAAATTTTGGTGCGATCAGATTTCATATCTGGTGTTGTCGGATCTCATTTCTGGTGCGGTCAAAAAATTATGCTTCAATCGTAATCCATTTGTGGTGCGGTCATGAGTCAAATATGGTGCGGTCAGAAGATTCTGGTTCGGTCGAATCAAATTCTGGTGCGGTCGGGAGTCAAATTTGGTGCGATCGAGAGATTCTAGTCCGGTCGGAATTCATTTCTGGTTCGATCGGAATATTCTGCTGAAGTCTAAACTTATTTCTGGTGTCGTCGAAAAGTTTTAGTTGGGTCGAAAAATTTTGGTGCGGTCAAAAAATTTTGGTTGGGTTGAAAAGTCTTGGTCCGATCGAAAAATTATGGTCCGGTCGAAAAATTTTGGTTCGGTCGAAATCCGCTTTTGGTGCAGTCGGGAGTCAAAACAAGTGTGGTCTGAAGATTCTGGTTCGGTCGGGACTCATTTCTGGTGCGGCCGAAAAATTCTGGTGCGGTCAAATTTCATATCTGGTGCGGTCGTATCTCATTTCCGGTGCGGTCGAAAAATTAAGGTTCGATCGTAATCCATTTGTGGTGCTGTCGGGAGTCAAATCTGGTGCGGTCGGAAGATTCGTTTTTGGTCGAAATCAAATTCTGGTGCGTTCGGGGCTCAAATGGGGTGCGGTCGGGAAATTCTGGTCTGGTCGGAAGTCATTTCTGGTGCGATCGGAATATTCTGGTGCTGACTGAACTCATTTCTGGTGCCGTTGAAAAGTTTTAGTTCGGTTGAAAAATTTTGGTGCGGTCGAAAAGTCTTGGTCCGGTCAAAAAGTTATGGTCCGGTCAAAAAATTTTGGTTTGGTCGAAATCCGCTTTTTTTGCGGTCGGGTGTCAAAACTAGTATGGTCTGAACATTCTGGTTCGGTCGGGACTCATTTCTGGTGCGACTGAAAAATTCTGATGCGGTCAAATGTCATATCTGGTACGGTCGGATCTCATTTCTAGTGCGGTCAAAAATTAATGGTTCGATCGTAATCCATTTGTGGTGCGGTCGGAAGATTCGGGTTCGGTCGAAATAAAATTCTGGTCGGTCGAGAATCAAATGTGGTGCGGTCGGGGGATTCTGGTCTGGTCGGAATTCATTTCTAGTGCGATCGAAAAATTCTGGTTGGGTCAGAACTCATCTCTGGTGCGGGTTAAAGATTTTGGTGCCGTTGAAAAATTTTGGTCGAGTCGAAATGTCTTGGTCTGGTCAAAAAATAATGGTCTGGTCAAAAAATAATGGTCCGCTCGAAAAATTTAGCTTCGGTCGAAATTCGCTTTTGGTGCGGTCGGGAGTCAAAACTAGTGTGGTCTGAAGATTCTGGTTCGGTCGGGACCCATTTTTGGTGCGACCAGAAAATTCTGGTGCGGTCAAATTTCATATCTGGTGCGGTCAGATTTCATATTTGGTGCGGTCGGATCTCATTTCTGGTTCGGTCGTAATCCATTTGTGGTGTCGTCGAGAGTCAAATCTGGTGCGGTTGAAAGATTCTGGTTCGGTCGAAATTGATTTCTGGTGCATTCGGGGTCAAATGTGGTGCGGTCGGGAGATTCTGGTCCGGTCGGAATTGAATTCTGTTGCGATCAGAATATTCTGGTACAGTCGACAAGTTTTGGTTCGGCAGAAAAATTTTGGTGCGTTCGAAAAATTTTGGTAGGGTCGAAATGTCTTGGTCCAGTCGAAAAATTATGGTCTGGTAAAAAAATTTTGGTTATGTCGAAATCCGCTATTGGTGCGGTCGAGAGTCAAAACTCGTGTCGTTTGTAGATTCGGGTTCGGTCGAGACTCATTTTTGGTGCCACCGGAAAATTCTGGTGCAGTCAGATTTCATAACTGGTACTTCTGAATCTCATTTTTTGTGCAATCGAAAACTTATGGTTCGGTAGTAAACCATTTGTGGTCCGGTCGAGAGTTAAATCTTATGCGGTCGGAAGATTCTGGTTCGGTCGAAATCAAATTCTTTTGTAGTCGGGTGTCAAATGTGGTGCGTTCGGGAGATTCTAGTCCGGTCGGAATTCATTTCTGGTGCGATCGGAATATTCTGGTGCGGTCAGAACTCATCTCTCGTGCGGTCGAAAAGTTTATGTTCAGTCGAAAAATTTTGGTTCAGTCGAAAAATTTTTGCCGAGTCGAAAAGTCTTGGTCCGGTCAAAAAATTATGCTCTGGTCGAAAAATTTTGGTTCAGTCGAAATCCGCTATTGGTGCGGTCGGGAGTCAAATCTAGTGTGGTCTAAAGATTCTGGTTCGTTCGGGACTCATTTCTGGTGCAACCGGAAAATTTAGGTGTGGTCAGATTTCATATCTGATGCGGTCGGAACTCATTTCTGATGCGGTTAGGAGATTCTAGTATGATCGGGATTCATTTCTGGTGCAATCAGAATATTCTGGTGCGGTAAGAACTCAATTCTGGTGCGGTTAAAAAATTTTTGCCTGGTCGAAAAGTCTTGCTGTGGTCGAAAAATTATGGTCTGGTCAAAAAATTTTGGTTCGGTCGAAATCCACTATTGGTGCGGTCGGGAGTCAAAACTAGTGTGGTCTGAAGATTCTGGTTTTGTCGGGATTCATTTTTGGTACGATCGAAAAATTCCAGTGTTGTCAGATTTCATATCTGGTGTGGCCGGATCTCATTTCTGATGCGGTCGAAAAATTATGGTTCGGTCATAATCCATTTGTGGTGCGGTCGGTAGTCAAATCTAGAGCGTTCAGAAGATTCTGGTTCGGTCGAAATCAAATTCTGGTTCGATCAGGACTCAAATGTGGTGCAGTTGGGAGATTCTATTCCCGACGAAATTCATTTCTGGTTCGATTGGAATATATTGGTGCGGTCGAAATGTTTTGGTTCTTTCAAAAAATTTTCGGTTAGGACCAAAAGTCTCGGTCCGGTCGAAAAATTATGGTCCATTCGAAAAATTTTGGTTCGATCGAAATTCGCTTTAAGTGCGGTCGGGACATCAAAACTAGTGTGGTCTAAAGATTCTAGTTCGGTCGGGACTCATTTTTGGTGCGACCGGAAATTCTGATGCGATCAGATTTCATATCTGGTGCGGTCGGATCTCATTTCTAGTGCAGTCGAAAAATTATGGTTTGGTCGTAATCCATTTGGGGTGCGGTCATGAGTCAAATGTGGTGCGATAAGAAGATTCTGGTTCGGTCGAAATCAAATTGTGGTGCGGTCGGGAGATTCTAGTTTTGTCAGAATTCATTTCTGTTGCGATCGGAATATTCTGGTGCGGTCAGAAGTCATTTCTGGTGCGGTCGAAAAGTTTTGGTGCGGTCGAAAAATTTTGGTAGGGTCGAAAAGTCTCGGTCCGGTCGAAAAATTTTGGTACGGTTGAAATCCGCTTCTGGTGCGGTCGGGAGTTAAAACTAGTGTGGTTTGAAGATTCTGGTTCAATTGGGACTCATTTCTGGTGTGACCAGAAAATTTTGGTGTGGTCAGATTTAATATCTGGTGCGGTCGGATCTCATTTCAGGTGCGGTCGAAAAATTATGCTTCGATCATAATCCATTTGTGGTGCGGTCTGGAGTCAAATCTGTTGCTGTCAGAAGATTCTGGTTCGGTCGAAATCAAATTGTGGTGTGGTCGAGAGTCAAATGTGGTGCAGTCGGGAGATTCTGGTTCGGTCGGAATTCATTTCTGGTGCGATTAGATTATTCTGGTGCGGTCAAAAAGTTTTGGTTCGCTCGAAAAGTTTTGGTTCAGTAAAAAAATTTTGGCCAGGTCGGAAAGTTTCGGTTTGGTCGAAAAATTTTGGTTCGGTTGAAATCTGCTTTTGGTACGGTCGGGAGTCAAATCTAGTGTGGTCTTAAGATTCTAGTTCAATCGGGACTCATTTCTGGTGCGACCGGAAAATTCTGGTGCGGTCATATTTCATATCTGGTGCGGTCGGATCTCATTTCTGGTGCGGTCGAAAAATTATGCTTTAGTCGTAATCAAATTGCGGTGCGGTCGGAAGATTCTTGTTCGGTCGAAATCAAATTCTAGTGTAGTCGGGAGATTCTGGTCCGGTAAGAATTCATTTCTGGTGCGATAGGATTATTTTGGTGTCATCAGAACTTATTTCTTGTTCGGTCGGGACTCATCTATGTTGCGACCGGAAATTTCTGGTGCGGTCAGATTTCACATCTGGTGCGGTCGGATCTCAATTCTGGTGCGGTCGAAAAATTATGGTTCGGTCGTAATCCATTTGTGGTGCGGTTGGGAGTCAAATCTGGTGCGGTCGGAAGATTCTGGTTCGGTCGAAATCAAATTCTGGTGCGGTC
>BDMB01000250.1:1294-35813 GCA_016859785.1 Macrotyloma uniflorum
ACTCAGTTAAAAAAAAAAAAACTTCAGAATCTCAGGATCATTTATTGGTTCGGTTTATCAAAACAAAATAAATTCAGATCTTGAGTTAATTAAAAAAAAATTAAATGATAATTAATATAATAGATTTTATTATTTTCAAAATTATTTCTATTTTATTTTTTGAATTCCATTAAATAACATTTATTATTTTAATCCTCTCCCTCTAATTTCTCACCCACCAGAGAATAATGTCAGATCTTGGGTTGCACAATTTTAAAGCTGTAAACTGTAGTCATATGATTCAGAAATTCAGAGTGTAAGACTTTGATATAGATTGAAAAATAGGTAAGGAAAAAAAGTAAAAAGTAAAAAATAGATATTAATTAATTAAAGAGAAATAAAATTTTATTTTATTTTATTTTGAAAATTAAATATTACTGTTTATAAGTATTATTATTTAATTTATAATTGATTTTATTTATTTAATAATAATTTTTTTTATCTTGTTTTGTATTATTAATTATAAAAAGAAAAACAATATAAAAAATTAAAAAATTATACAAAAATAAGAATTACAATAATTGATTGTGGTTTGGTATAACCAGTAGAAAAAATAAATAAAAGATGATATACTTATACTGAATTATATTACATAATAAAATATGTACACTTTTTTACGAATCTGTGCAATTTTATTTTTTTTAATTTTACTAATTTTTTAACTAAACTATTATTTTTTCTTTTAATTTTACTAATTTCATAAAAAAAGATTTAAAATTTATCAAGAATAAAATTAAATATTTTATCTTTATATATTAAAATTTATTATTTTTCTAAAATTTTATTTCTTTTTTAAGTTTTTGAATTTTTTTTAATCTAGATATTCAGTTGGAATATACAAATAATTCTATTTTATTAAAATTTTGAATTAAGTAATTTTTTTCTTTTTAATCTAGATATTCAGAATTGGAGTATGCGAATAAATCAATCTCAAAATAATCATTCAAATGTTTTTATTTTCAATTCTCACGGTTTACTCGATAGATTACTTGAAGCCAACTTTACCTAAATTTACCGCAGAACTCATTATGATTTTTTCAACAATATAACAAATTTCATTCCAAATTCACAAGCTTATAGTGTAACTCAAATTACATAATTGAACAATATCATGCTTGACAATTTCATAAATTATAGAACAATCCTCAAATTTGGGTAAATTGCACATTCATTCATCAAATCAAATTTTCAAAATCTGATCCAAGGGAAAACATCTCAAAACAGCCACAAAAATCAGTTTCATTTCTAATTCCCCTAACACTATAAGGATTAACTTAAGGCCAACTTTCCGTACCTATTTTGGTTCAAAACTGGCTTTTGCACTCCACTCCACAAATCAAAGTTTCAAGTTCTCTAACTAGTGATCTAAGCACCTGTTTCAAAATCCAAACACATTACTAAGAACCTAAGGTAGCATAGACACTACTAGAAAAATGCCTTTTTTTACGTTGGTTATATTGGACATTTAACGTCGGTTAACATGGCGTCGTTGAATGAGATGTCGTTAAATTTAACGTCGGTTGGTTAGTGGGACAACCGACGTAAAGTACAAAACTTTCAACATCGGTCATTTAAAATAACTGACGTCATCAGATTTCCTCATAATCTAACATCATCCCTAAATCTGCCCCTATGTCAGATTCAGGAAACCGCTTATATCCCCTAACAAAAAAAAAAAAAAAACCACTACATCATTCATCACTTCATCAAACAACTAATAATTTGTGAGAACTATAACACAAATATCATAAGTTTATCATAAAAAAAAAAAATAGAGAGAGAGAGAAATGAACGCATGAAACGAAGAAAATGTTGACACTAGCTAACCAAATGCAGCCACGCCTTCTGATAGTGTAAGGGCCATTCTGGAGGTTGCGACCAAAGTGAGTACGAACCAAATCATTCCCTGTGCTGCTCTGGTCGAGCATCTTGAGTTCGAACAGTGCACGAACATTGATGCCCGTAGAAACAAGTGCAATATAGATGGAAACATAAACACCGTTATCAGTGAAGGTCTTGCCATCAGGGTAGAAGTATATGGCCCACTCATGGCCTCCAACAGTGAATGTCTTGCTTGCAATGAAACTTCTTGTGCCCATTCCCTTCGTTAGAGAGTAACCCTTCAACACAAAATTGTGTGATCCTTTCACTATCTCTATCACTGACGTTGAACCCGTCACATATGTCAGAACCCGTCACATATGTCAGAACCCTCCTGCTCTCTGCCTTTGGGTTGTTCATCGTTATTTTCTTTGAAGAAAAAAATACAAAACTATCAAATACCGTTTAGTCATGGAATGAGACTCATTTCTGATGAACTCTACGGGGTGAAATGCTAACAAGTTGAATAATTTATTGAGCAGTCACTGCAAAGGGAAATAACAAACGAGAGAGGGAGATAGGGACTAAATCCTTACCAGTAGGCGGTGAACCACGAATCAACTCCACGGCAACAAGCAGACAAGAGGGAAACAACCACTGGCGGCGGTGGTGGCTGGTGGTAGCGGTGGTGGCAGTAGAAGAGGGACTTGCGAGAGAGGGAGAAACAGGGAAAAACGCGCAAAGATCACGAGAGAGGACAGCGTTAGGAGTGGTGAAATAATAACCATCAACGTCGGTTATTAAATAAAACGACGTTAAATCAATATACAACGTCGGTTATAATACCAAACGACGTTATTTAATGACTATCAACGTCGTTTAAATCAATAACCGACGTTGTTATATTTTCGACGACGGTTGTATTTGTAACCGACGTAGAAAATGTAGTTATATTTATAATTTTGCCACCGCGTTTTAAACAACGTCGGTTGTATTGATAACCGATGTTATTTTATGACGTTGAATCCCCTTTTTGTAGTAGTGAGAGTAATATTGATGAAGAACAAGTCACATGCAAAAGGGTTGGACCCACATGCAATACGGTGTCAAATTGGGTAGAAGGAGATTTAGGCGAGAAAAACTTACTCAAATCAAAGTTCCAATCGGTTAGAAATGATCTATTTCTTGCAAGCTTCAATTAGGTACTCTCGGATCTTGGAAATGATGAAGGATGAAGGAGAAAAGTTAGAGAGAAGGTAGATGATTTAGAAAGAAATAAGTTTTAGAGAGATAGTAATTTTAAAATAATGAAAGTTGAAATGTTTAGTTTTTTTTTTTTTTTTTTTTTTTTTTTTTTTTTTTTTTTTTTTAAAACTTTACTAAACAATTTTACTCTTCACCACTTAACTCATTACTTCTCTAGAACTAACTCACAATGAGTTCTTACAATTTGATAGAAAATTATGAATCTCTAGTACAATAAGTTTGTAATGATGTGTTTGGTTGCTTAAATTAGGTTTTTTAGGAGTTATTTAGATGATCTCTTAACATCTTTAATTCTTTTCTTCTTTTACCATTTAAAGTTGTTTGGAGAGTTAGGAAAGTCCTCTAAAAGGAAGCTATATTGCATATTAGGTTAAAAAACTTAATTTGATACAATTGAGAAAAATTTTGGTTTAAGATTGTGTTTGATTAATAATTTTTTTATTGCATTGAATTGATATTTTATTTAGAAACAAGATAATAAGTTGTTTTCATGAGGAAATAAGATTGAAGTTGGTTTCAGAATGTTAGAGTTGACATTTTGAAATATAGGGTAAATTTTAATTTGAAAAATCTAAGTTTTGTATGTGTTTTGGTGTGCGTATTTAGTGAATTTAATTGTACTAAAAAAATTTCGCATATAATTGAAAATGTGTACTTTTTGCTGACAATATTGGATACCCAATTTTTAAAAGATTTCTTAGCAAAATATATTTCATTAAGTGAATGTTGCCGAAAATGAAAACTGATTTTTTTTCTTTACATAATCCCACTACTAGAAAATTATTATTTTACATCGTCAAATTTACATCGATTATTAGGTAAACTGATGTAAATATGAAACACGGTGACATTTTTGTAAATAAAAGAGATGTTGATCGTATATTTGTGCATATTTACATCGGTTCTTAAAAGAACCGATGTAAATTTTTTGAATATTTACATCAATTATTAGAAGAACCGATGTAAATGTACTTATTAACCTATCTCTTTCGCACACTGTCCTCTCATTTCACATTCGAACTCTCTTGCTCTCATGTAACACTGCTCTTCCATCAGTGGTGCTCTCTGTTTCGTGCTCTTTCTCCTCCATGGTAGGTTTTTTTTCTTCTTCGTTGGGTGCTCAACGCCATCTCTATTTTGCTACCTATTAGGATCTTGTTTGATAAGGGGGTTTGTGATCAAATATAACACTTAGATTTCTTTGGCGTTCTTGGTTCTTGATGGTAGTGTGTTGGCTTCTTCTTGTAATGCTTTATTGATTTCTTTCACAAAAATCTTGATTCTGCCCTCTATCTTCGTCCCTCTTGTATCCATGGTAGGTTTTTTTTTTTCTTTTTGTTGGGTGCTCAACGTCATCTCTATTTTGCTGCTTTCTTAGGATCTGTACGAGCCGAACAACGCCCCAGCCCTAGCGATAAAGGCGACGGTGGAGAAGATGAAGCGGCGGTTCAACAACTACGAGAAGTAGGGGCTGCTATGCGCGGGGTTATTTTAGGGTTTGCTGCCAGATTTACATCGGTTCTAAAATAACCGATGTAAATTTGTTGCCAGATTTACATCGGGTATTTTAGAACCGATGTAAATTTGTTTTTAAATTTACATCGGCCTTATTTACATCGGTTCCAGAACCGATGTAAATAACCTAAAATAACCGATGTAAATCTTCATTTTTTTAGTAGTGTCCACTTAAAACTTTTTAAATTTTGTTAAATAAAATTTATAAAAAAAAATAACTTAAATGACTCAAAAAGCTTGAAATATGTTAATTTTAATTTAATTGTTGTAAGATTACAATATATGGAGTTTAATGTATTTTTGTGATGATTTTTACTTAATATAGTGATGAAATGATGTTTTGTGAGATGATAAGAGATGATTTAGGTCATGGTTATAATTACTTATGTTGGTAATACTTTGCTAATATGATTAAAGTGTTAGTATATTGAGTTGTCAAACATATTAATAAGATATTTAGATTTTTACTAATATCTTAAATTATATAGATGAAATTATTAGGTGTTGAAAAGTTGATAAAAATTCTTATTATTTATTTTATGGTGAAAAATTACTAAAATCTAGATTAATGGATTAGAAAATCCCTTGTCTTGGATACCGTACAAGTCAAATTGCGGTAAGAAAATCAATAAATTTGAATATAGGTAGTTTCAAGATCAAATATTATATGAAAGATACTATATGTATCAAATTGTGGTTAGAAAATTAATGAATTTTCATATGAGTAGTTTAAAGACTAGGTATTTTATGAAAGTTATCATTTGGGTTGAGTTGTTAAAAAAAAATTAGTAGATTTTCATCTAAGCAATTAAATAGTTAGGTATTTTATAAAAAAGTATGACAAGTGCTAGGCTCATATATTTATATTAAATATTATATTCCAAAAATAATAAAATCATAAATGCATTGATTTACTAGTCGTACCTTTGATGAGTGAGGTATGTGTTTAATTGAGTGATTAAATCTATTTCATGAATTATGAATTATAAAATAAATTTATTTAAGTTATAGAAATTATTTATTTTTAATTTAATTATCTTGTTTGTTTGAAAATTATGATGATCATATTTTCATAGATAAGTTGATTTTGTTTTAGGTGTAGAACAATAGTAGTTGACTAATCTAAGGATGTTTAAGTAATAGATGTGTATATTATTTTTTTATTAAATGTACTTTGATATTTTTATAGGAAGAAAAGATATGTAAATATTTATTTTGATAAGGTTTTATTGGTATTTTATTATAATAATGATAGTAGAGTTGTTATAATTATGGTATCAAAATTGATTGTATATTAGATAATTTTGATAAAAATTGGGTGTTATAATTATATACTTGATGATGTTTTGAGTTTTGATTTGAGAAATTAAGTTAGTTGATTCTAATTTATTTTCTAATTATTATTTTTATGTTTATAAAGGATGGCAACATCTAGACATCTTATTCATCCTTCACTTCTTCCTTTTAATATGACTTATGTAGCTTGAACTATTGAACTATAGAGATGATGTCAATAACTTTTCAATAGTAAAGTGCCTTTACATGGATTGGAGACTATCAAAATAACAACAAAGGCAATCATATCAACCCATCTATAGAAGAATATGTGGTTAGTTGAGTTTCTAAGGTATAACCATCCTAAATTCAATGGAGAAATCTTTAGGTCATCAACATGTGTAAAAGATAAGAAAATTTTCTTTGCTACATATGCACTCTCTATTGAGGTTGAGTTTGCCAAAAATGATGGAGACCCAAATTGAGACACTTTTCTGGAAAAATTTCAAAAAGAGGGTATTGAAAAAGTATGTTTCTGATCGTGCAAGTTATGCAAAGTAGTTAGAGTTCCTTAGTTTGGAACAGGGGAGCCTAACAATTCATGAGTATATGACAAAGTTTGAACTAGCTTGTTTCTATTAACATACTATCTATAAACCCTAGGGATATAGGAAATTTAAGGAAGACTTGAAACATGAAGTTAAATGGATGATAGTTTCCAATGGCCCACTTGTGAATTTCTTATTTTGGTAGAAAATGCCAAGATGGTTGAAAAGTTAGAAAGGAGTGAAAAAAATGTTGTCAAGACTCACAATGGTAGATGCTTCAATAGTAAAAATAAATTTGAGTAGAAGAAGCCTTACAATGAACCTTAGTCTCATATGGATAGTTTACTTACACAATAATATCAAGTTGGGGTCAGATGTTTCATATGTAGTGGACCACACTATGCTAGTCGATTATGTTTCAAGTGTAAAAAACCAGGACATTTAACAAGGAAATGAATGACATAAATAACAACAACACAATCTAGTAGTATGTTTAACAAGTTCAATGGGATGGTAACACCAACAAACCTAGGGCAACAAGAAGAGTTTTGCCACGTGAAAAGTAGGAACTTCAAAATTAGATTGCTTTCCTCAAGCTATGTATCTTGTATTGGATAAAGATTTGCATGATTGGTTATGCTCTACGAAGATAAAATCTTTTGTGAATATGGCATTTTAGATGATTAGAAGTTACTCGATAGTGGACAATTCTTGAAATTGTTAGTTTTATACTAAATTTTAGGATGGATAATGACTTTTATATTGGTGTGTGGAATTAAAAAAAAGGTAAATAAATGTAATTGTAGAAATGGATTGATTATTTGTTAATTACTCTCTTATAAATTGTAGTATAAAGAGTTGCTTTTTCTTGATTATAAGGAAGTGAAGTGAAGTAAATGTTAATTCAATTGGTTTTCATTATCTACAGAATGGGACAAGGTGATTTGTTATCCTTGATCAGTTGAATCTAAGTAATGAAAGTGAGATAAGTAGAGTATATGTCGTATAAGAGTCTGTGGATGTATTCTCCAATGAAGCTTTAAGGATCACCAAAGAGAGAAGTTAAATTTTCTATTGATATGGTTTAGGGGTAAGAATACTAAAAATAGTTATTTAGGACAACTAAACTGGTTAAATTGTTGGAGAAATAACTTGTCATGCCCAAGATATAATGCACCTTAAAACAATATTGGTAACTTAGAAGTAGCTATATATCAAATTGTCTAAATTGTCTGAATTTTGAATGTTAAAAAGAAATTCATGGAACATATGATAAAAAAAGAAATTTGATCATCTAAAGTGGAAGTAGTATTACACTAGGAGTATCCTAAGAAAATTTCATACATCAAGAGCTTTGTAGATATGGTTGACTACTATAAAAGATTTATTGAGTATTTTTCAAGTTAGTGTCGTCTTTAACGTAATTGAATCATAAAAATCAATATTTTGTTTCAGAATACAAGTATTAATAAATAAAGTTTCTTAGAGTTAAAAAATAGGTTTACTAGTTAACCTGTGTTGGTGATTTTTAACCTATAAAAACCTTTTATGGTTGTCTTTGATGCATTAAAGGCTTGAATGTGTGTTAAAAAAATTCATAACTTATGTTTCAAAGTAATTAAAGGTATATGAGAAGGATTATTCAAATCTTGACATGAAGTTAGCAATGATGATTTGTAGACAATTTTGCTTCTATAATAAAGTAATTTTTCCTTTATCACATTTCTAAGGTTTAATATACCCTACCATAAAAATAATAAATAGTCATCAGAATTAGTAACCGAAAAATTTAGTCATTAATAATAATTAAATCAGTAACTAAAATATATATATTTTTTAATTTAGTAACTACTTTTGTAACAAAATTTTTATTCACAAAAAATTAATTACTAAATCAATTACTACATTATTATATTTATTTATTTTATTAATTAAATTAAAGTAAAAATATTCAAATGAATATTTTTTCTCCAAAAATTTTTCTCTAGTTTTCTTAATCTTTCCATTTGTATGTCTCATTTTCACCTTAAACCTAATTATTTTTCTTCTTGTCAATTCCTTTCTCTTTTCTTTAGGAGAGTTTTCTTTCCAACACTCCATTCTAGTTCCTCAAACCTAGACACCTATACCATCATCCAAACTACACCACCTTTGTGAGACACCATCCACACTACTTGAACCTAGACCTTTAACCTCCCAAGATTGAAATCCAATCCTAGACCCTCACAAGATCCAACCCCAATGTCCAACCTTTGTGAATTTGAACGTCAAACTTTAATAATTTGGTAAAACTTCTTATATTCGACGTAAGATTCCATCCTTGTATGAAGAGTTGAACTGGTACAAATATTCGCACGAAAACAAAAATTGACTTACAGAAAATATTTGCATAGAGAAGAAAAGTGAACTACCAAAAAGAGAGACGAAAATAACTTGCACTATTATTATTATTGTTGTGAAAGTATTTACAAAAGGGTATACATATAGAAAGAAAAAGGAGGGAGATGACTATTAGAGAAACAGAAAACTGTTGTAACAGTAAAACAAAAAGAGAAATAGGGATCAACAGAGGTGAATAGTGCCAGGAAGGAACTGCATAATATCATGCTTCTATCAGCCCCCCTCAAGCTGGGAATATATATTCAACATTCCCAGCTTGCGACAAAAGAATTTGAAGGTGCTAGGAGGAAGTGGTTTCGTCTGGATGTTTGCAATTTGGAGACTGGAATTGACAGGAAGTAATTTGATCAATCCTTGATTAACTCTTTCACGAACAATGTGACAGTCGATGTCAATGTGTTTTGTGCGTTCGTGAAAGACTTAATTTGAAGCGATTTGAATGGCAGATTGATTGTCGCAATAGATGATTCCAGGATATGTAAGATTAACGCAAAGATCATGAAGGAGATGTTCGAGCCACTGGATCTCACAGGTAGTGGCAGCTAGGGTGCGATATTCGGCCTCTGATGAGCTTTTGGAAACGGTAGTCTGCTTCTTTGAAAGCCAGGAAACTATAGATTCACCTATGAAGATTGAATAGCTGGTTACGGATTTTCGAGTTTCTGGGCAGGTGGCCCAATCAGAATCGCTGAAAGCTTTAATTTGAGTGATATTGTTACTGGTGAAGAAAATCCCATGAGCAGGAGCAGTCTTTAAGTACCGAAGAATGCGAAAGGCAGCACGACGATGAGCAGTGGTAGGGGATGAACCAAATTTGCTCAAATGATTCACAACATAAGTGATGTCTGGACGCGTGTTGGTGAGGTAAATCAATCTTCCGATAAGTCTTCTATATGAAGTGATTTCATTGTCATTGAGAGGAATATCATGATCATTAGAGAATTTGGAAGTGGTGACTATGGGTGTGGGAGCAGCGGCGCAGCTGATCATGCCAGTTTCAGTGAGGAGGTCAAGGATGTATTTATGTTGAGAGAGATGGATCCCAGACTTGTTGCGAGCAATTTCGAGACCTATGAAATATGTGAGATTGCTAAGATTTTTGATGTGGAATTCTTTGTCAAGAAGCTTAGTTATGTGTTGAATTTCACAAGAATCTTTGCCAGTAAGGAGAATGTCATCCATATATATTAAGAGAGCAATTGTAGTTTTGTCAGATATTTTTAAGAATAAAGAATTGTCAGCCATAGAATGAATGTAACCATGAGAATATAAAAATGAGGATAGTTTCGTGTACCATTGTCGGCTGGATTGTCGGAGGCCATATATAGATCGCTGGAGTTTACATACTTGGTTTGGTGCAGTTGACTGTAAACCCAGTGGAAGCTGCATGTATACTTCTTCGTCGAGATCTCCATGGAGGAAGGCGTTATTGACATCCAGTGTTTAAGTATCCACTGGTTAGCAACAGCTAAGGCAAGGAAGAAATCAGAGAGTTGTGAGCTTGGCTACAAGAGAAAAGGTGTGAAGAAAATCTAACCCTTCACATTGGGTGTAACCTTTCGCCATGAATCTGGCTTTGTGTTTGGCGAGGGAGCCATCTAAATTATGTTTAACTTTGTAAATCCACTTATACCCTATAGTAGATTTGTTAGGAGGTAAAGTAGTTAAAATCCAAGTATTATTAGCTTCAAGGGTAGTTAATTCTTTATGCATGGCCTGAATCTAGTGTTTTTCCTGAGAAGCTTCTCTGTAACTTGTTGGCTCTTTATTAGAACTGATGGATAATATAATATTGCGAAAAGATGGGGAGATAGATTCGTAATAAATGAAAGCAGAAATAGGATATTTATTTGAGAAAATAGTACTTGTTTGATAATCTTACAGATATGAGGGTGTTCTTTTATTACGTTCAGAACTACGAATGAGAATGGTATTATCAGAAATATTTTGATTATTCTGTATGGGTGGCACATCATCAAAGCTACTGTAACTATTATTATTAATAGGGAGGGAAATATTGTTAGTGTTAGTTTCCTTGGTGTGGGTAGAAGGAAAATGATTTTCGTGGAAGACAATATTTCTGGATGCTTCAATTTTATGATTACTTAGATTGAGATAGACGTAACCTTTGGTGTTGGGTTTAAAACCCAAAAAAATACATGGTGTGGCACAGGCGTCCAGTTTGGTACGATCATTGGTGAGAGTATTAGTGTAACACAAACAACCAAACACATGTAAATAAGAGATATCACAGATTTTGTTATGTAATTTTTCATAAGGGGAAATTTTATTTAAGAAAGGAGTAGGGATACGATTGATAAGGTGAACTGCATAAGGAACAACAAAGCACCAGAACTTCATGCTGAGAGTGGATTGGAAATGTAAAGACGGGTGACGTTCATGATTTGCTGGTGTTTGCGCTCCACAATGCCATTTTGTTGGGGAGTTTCAACACATGTAGTTTGGTGAACTATGCCTTTGGTATTGAAAAATCTGTCATTAGAAACTCAACTCCATTGTCAGTCTTGATAGTTTTTATTTTGCAATCAAATTGATTTTCATATTGGTGTATGAAATTGATTATGCAGTTTTGTGTGTCAGATTTAGCATTCATAAGAATGGACCAAGTAAATCGAGTATAATCATCAACAATGGTCAAGAAATATCTGTGTCCAAACATAGAATCAGTAGGGCACGACTCCCAAATATCAACAATTCAAAAGCATTAGAGGTGCTAGAATCACTTAAAGAGAAAGCAGGTTTTCTTTGTTTAGCTTGGGGACATACATTGCAAATGAAATCTTTATTATAATGTGAGGATAGTAGGATTTCATGATTTTAAGTCTTTCAATTGAAGGATGTCCAAATCTAGAGTTCCAAAGATCAATAGATTTTTGAGTGCAGTGAGGTTCAACAAAAGCATAAAGAATAGATGGGTAGCTGTCAGCAGGCTTATCAAGAATGTAAAGACCATCATGCATTTTAACTAAACTAGTCTTCCCTTTGGATATCTTGTCTTGTAGGATACAATATGAGTTAGAAAATATAAATTCATAATTTGATGTAGTCGTAAGTTTAGAACTGGAAATTATATTGAAATGAAATGCGGTATGTATAGGACATTTTTGTAGAAAGAGCTTATCATTGATTTTGACAGTACCAGCATGCGTGGCTACAGTGTGGTGACTAGTAGGGAGTTTAACATTAATAGGCTTGATGGATGTGTAAAAAGTGAATTCAGATAGAAAATTACATACATGGTCCGTGGCACCTGAATCGATAATCCAAGCAAAAGAATGAGATTTTGAGGTTAGTGTATTACCTGATGTAGAAGAATTTTGAGTGGTGATGGATCCAATCTGGTTTAATGGTGTTGGATTAGATGCATTGTTGTTATTTGAATTATGTAAAAGGGACATAAGTGCCTGATATTGCTGAGTGAAGATCCACATATCAGTGTCATCTTGATGTTTATTATTAGGAACATCTTCATCTTGGATATCTACATTATTGATTTGGACATTTTTCCCAGTATAGAAACGGTGGCCGGCTGGGTAACCATGTTTACGAAAAAAAATCTCGATGGTGTGTCCAAGCTTCCCACAGTAAGAGCAAATCTTTTTATTTTTGAAATTCTTGCTGTCCAAGTTAGATGGAAAACCGTGCTTCCTGTAACATGTACTTTCATTGTGCCATTTCCTGCTGCAATAGGAGCAACTTATTGGAGAAGAAATAACAGGGTTAGTGTTTCTAATACTGTTGATGAGGGAATTATTTCATAACTGTCTCTCCTGCTGGGCAACGAAGGAGAAAATTTTGGTGATGGGAGTTACATTATCCATAAGTAACACATGCGACTTATTGTTGCTATACTGCTCGTTTAAGCCACGTAAAAATTGCATAGCTTGGTCTTCTTGTTTCCTTTGTAGCATAGTCTTGATCATGGGGCAAGAACATCTGGGTTGACAGGTGCAGGTAGGGTCGGGACGAAAATTTTCCAGCTCGTCCCAAATGATTCTCATCTTAGTGAAATATTCTGTAATACTAAGGTCTCCTTGACTTAAAGATGCTGCCTCCAACTATAAGTCAGAAATCCTAAGGAGGTCACATTGAGAATACCTTGTCTTCAAATCATCCCATATATCTACTGCCATATCCATCCATATTATACTTTGCCTGATGGAAGGGGACACAAAATGTATAATCCAAGAAGCCACCATATTATTGCATCTATTCCATGCATGATAGTTACTGTCAATCTTTGCGGGTTGAAGAAGGTTGCCATTGATAAAATCAATCTTGTTCTTGGCACTTAGGGCAGTGATCATAGATCTACTCCAAGAATGATAGTTGTTGGAGTCAAGAACGGGGGAGACTAAAGCAGTGGCAGGATTTTTACTGGGGTGAAGGTATAAGGAGCTATTTACAGAATGTTCATCTACCATGGTGAAAAGAGAAAAGATAAAGAGAAAACAAAAGAATGGACAAAAAAGAGAAGGGAGAGTACACAGTAGAGCTCTGCAAAGGAAGAGCTCTGATACCATCTTAGATTCGACGTAAGATTCGATCCTTGCATGAAGAGTTGAACTGGTACAAATATTCGCATAAAAACGAAAGTTGACACACATGAAATATTTGCATGGAGAAGAAAAGTGAACTACCAAAAAGAGAGATGAAAATAACTTGCGCTGTTATTATTACTACTATGAAAGTATTTACAAAAGGGTATAAATACAGAAAGAAAAGGAGGGAGATGACTGTTAGAGAAACAGAAAACTGTTATAACAGTAAAACAGAAAGAGAAACAGGGATGACCAAAGGTGAATAGTTTCAGGAAGGAACTGCATAATATCATGCTTCTATCAGAACTATCAAGGTCATCATCACCAAGGACATTGAGGAAATCCATGAAAGAAACAATATAAGATTTGCTGCAGTAGAGAGGAAGAGCTAATTTGGGATTTCAAGGATCACAAGGAGAGAACCAAGGATTCGTATTCTTATGGTATGGAACTCAAATCGATTTTTCAAGGTTCCATGGTGAGAATGTAAATCAAAGGCTTTATTAATGTGATAATTTTTCTTTTATTGACAATACATCGAAGGAGGTTCAGGTGAAATTAACAATTATACATATGGAAGGGAGGGCATTACACTAGTATACGACCATTGCAAAAACTACCAATAGTTCACATTTTCTTTGGAAGGAGTATAAGAAACTGATTCTTCAAAGATTTGGTGAGGTAGATGATGATCCGATGGTTGAATTAATGAAATTGTGTCAATAGAAATGTATGGTAGAATATTATGAAGAATTCAATGCTATAATTACTCTTTTGAATTTGTTGGAAGAATATGTGCTTTAGCTATATTCTGGGTGGGCTAAGAAAAAATATTCAAATGTTGGTAAAAATGTTTCAACCAACTATGGTAAATAAAACATTTTCTTTGCCAATATTGAATAAGGCTAGCAATACTTCAAGTGTAGTGTCTAATGGTGTTCAAAAACAAAATGGTATTTTTTGGATCAAGTCTAGTGGGTGCAGATGCTTCTATATTTTTGGGGAAAATTTTGGGAGGAAGCAAGAATAAGATAAGATAGGGTAGAATTTAACTCTTGTGTACATGAATGGAAGGAGAGCCTAGTGCCTTTATTATTTTTGTAATGCTACTTAATCGTCGAAATATAGTTTGACACATAAGAAATTGTAGATGTATTTTATGGAGGTTAGGGATGAGGAAGACCAATTACATATAGAGGATAGAGGGAGTGTGGAACTAAAATAAGAGGAACTATAAATATCGGTGAATGCATTAACAAGTGTTGCTAGTTTTCGAACCATGAGGATCATGGGATATTTTCAAAAGAAACCTTTGCATGTCTTGATAGATAATGGTAGTAAACACAATTTCTTGGATATTCAACTAGCCAAGAAATATGTTTGTAAGGTTGAAGAAAGAGATCCTATAAATATGGTGGTAGTAACTGAGTCCAAATTGAAGGTTTCTTTTATAGTGAAAGATTTCACATGGTCCATTTAACAAATATGTTTAAGTAAGTATGATATGTTGTTAATTCCATTGGGGTGTTGTGATCTGATGTTGGGAATAAAAGTGGTTGGTAACTTTGGGGGATATTACTTGGAATTTCACCAAATTGACAATGGATTTCAATGTTCAAAGCAAAAGACATCTGTTGGGTGGATCGTCCTCCATGAGAGTGAGAACAGCTAAAAAAAAAACAACTTGATAGGGTTTTACATTACAAGAAATTTATACATTAGTTACGAAACATTCTTAACTAATCTTTTACTAATCCTTCGCTAAATATTGTTGCGATAGATTAGCTACAGATTAACTAAAAAAATGTTTCGTAACTAAATACAGGTAACTAATTAGTGAGAAATTTATTATATTACTATTCCGTAATAAATTTAGTTGTTAATATGTTGTTAATATCTCCTAATTTTGGTTAAAAAGTTCTATACCTTCCTAGATAATTGATTCTCCAATTTTTCACTATATTAAAGCTAAATTCTTATAATTTTTTTACTCGCTATTATGTAGATATTATGTCGCAATTATTTTGTTGTTAATTAATAGTTAATTTCTTGCAACTATGCTTTAGCTATTTTATAGCTATTTCATTGCAAATTATCCCTAGCTAATATGTAGCTAATACTTCTCAATTTTACTTTTTTTGCTTTGTAACTAATCCCTCGTAAATATTCATTTGTTAATTTACCCTTGTCATTAAATGGTAGTTATTCTCTCTCTAATCTGTAGCAAATTATTGTATGTGTTTTCTAGCAAATTCGTCGTGAATCCTTCATGTTTTTTTACAATTCTAATATCACATGTTTGTTTTTAAAACAATTATAACACTTGGATATTTTTATAAAAAAAATAATAAAATACTTTAAGAATACTAAATTTGATCAACTTTCAATAACCAAAATACTTGTTCAAACATAATAAAAGTAATCGTTCAAACATTTATAACATAACTAAATAATATATCAACTTAAAAGTACTACATGAACTAAAAAGTTATTAAGAAGATTAAAATGGAAACAAAGTTCTTAATTCTTTGATGTACATCTTCATTCTTGATTCTTTAAAGCAGACAATAAATATTTTTTAAAAGATTGCATCTGCTCTTGCATCTGTAGCTGCATAAGTGTTTGTATTTCAGTTTTTGCCTTTATTTGGGCTTGCATTATTTTAGTTTGTGCCTGCAACTGTGTTTGCACCTGCTCGTTCATATTAGATATTTGTGTTACCAATGTAATGATTTCTTCGTTAAGAGGTGTAGGATATGGATTTTGAGAAGAAGGACCTTCAACTATTGAAGATGAAACATGTGGAATGCTAAGATCAAATCTCTGATCAATGCCATATATTCTACTTTCCTATTTTCGCCACCATCTTCATCCAAATATCAAAGTCAACAAATTAATGTTTTGATGTATCTCCCCAATACTTTTCAGTCATAGCATTTTCATATGATTCCTACATCAAATCAATATTTTAATAATATTATACATAAATAGAATTTAATGTGAAACATTTAAAAATTATACACACTATAATGAATTTTTTTTACTTTGTTAGATACATATTCCCCATCTTTTTTCTTATGAACTTTGTTGTATAATTCACCATAAGAAATTAGACATTTATACTCTTGTTCTTGTGAAATAGTATGCAATTCAGGATATATACATTATACAATTCAAGAAATACAAAACTAAAATATATTTATCACTTGATTACTTAAAAGTAAGCATGATGTTTATATTAAGGCACAATTGTTATCCCACACTTACACAAAACCTAATATTTAATCTACAACTAAATAGTAAATATTTATTAACAAATATTTGATGTCAATTCTACTATATAGTAACTTATAGACATTATATTTATCATAATATCAATACATTAAAGTAATAAACAAAATATAACATTAAATGTCAATATTACTATAAATGTGTAAGTATAAATATTATTTTTTTCAAATGTTGTCCAAAGCTTCTTGAGCTTCCTGTGTGCACCATGGCATCAGGTTTGGTAGCCCTATTTTGTCTTACCTACAATATACTTCTTTTTCCATTCTTTTGTTACCCAAAAATGTCTACTAATCCATTCCACATTTCAGTCCTTATACATCTTGATTCGTGACCCTTTAAATTTTAAATATTATCTGAATTTGCTTTTCCTTTTGCCTTTTTCCTTGTCTTAGCTAAAGAGTTAGAATATTGATCCATGCATGTTAGATTCCAAACCTTTCTTACCATACTATGATCATAAGTTGAGGCAAAACAATACTTATTCTACACCAATATTAATTAATTAAATTATTTAATTAATACAAAATTTGATTCAAAACTAGTATTTCATTATACTAATAAAATAATTTGTAACCATAAAATTATTGAATAAAATTTCTTTCATATCAGTATAATAATTTTTCCAACTTGGTGTAGGATTAAACATTTCTATAAGAACCTCATATATAATATCATGAGTTATTGAATCAGGAATAAACCTCCTCCTACAATTTCAAATGCTCAATTTAAAAATTATGATTTACTAATATAAAGTTGAGTAATTGATTAAGTTTAGTTTTACTTACAGGTTACTAACTTGTTGGAAAGATATGACAAGTCTTCTATCAACTTCATGGTAAGAATCTACACTTGAAGACTCCTTTGCACATTGTGGGTTATTAGATATTGGGACATCATATGATTGGCCAAGATCAATTGGTGGAGTGGTGGCAGTTGCTTGACCATCATCATTTGATTGACTAGCATCAAGTGATAGTCCTTGAGTGGAAGTAGCACCTAAGACAAGAATAATGAACCAATATATTATATTCAAATAATTTAAAAGTTAATAAATAAACTTTCATCCAACAATACATTATTCCTAATGAATTCAAAGAAGGATCTAGTTCTAGAGGATTAATAAGAGATTGAGTAGGATGAAATGGGGGATGAATTCAACCTCATCCTCTTCCTCGAGTAGGCATTTTGAGTTTTCCTTATAAAAATGCAATGAATTAAAACATTGTCACTATTGTAAAAATATGAAGAAAATAACATGAATTAGAGAAATTTGAGCATAACATATCTACTATTAAATAAGTTTAAGATGATTCATTCATAACCATTCCTCGTCTGAACTTTCTAAATCATTGTTCAAATCATCTAAATCTTCTAATTCCATCTCTTCATCTATGAGCTCATCATCTTCATTGATAAATTGATTATCATGCATATTGTGCATTGTATACTTTACATCATCCATGTTTACTTCTTCCATTGGGGCATTTGCATCAAACAATTATGTTTCCTCATCATCAATAAGAATATTGTGCATTCTCATTGATCCATCATCTTGAAAATAATCATCAACAATTTTTCTCATTTGATAAATCCTGGTTATTGTTCAATGTCTCACGCATAAACAATTTTGCTCTAACCTTGCTAGCTGCCCACCAATCACCACTATTTCTACCCTATTTTTGGAAACCTTGTATAATATACTTGTTGAGCTTGTTCAGCTAATACAAAATGGCTCATTAAACTAAAACTTTGATTTATGTTTGATATCAACCAACCCATATATATTGTCAACTTTAACGCCATCAAAAGGATCAAACCAATAGCAACGTACAATATTTCTTCAACAATGCCATAATAGTCTTAATCATTTTCACCATATATATTTCCTATAACACATACCCACTATTCGAGGTAGATTTATTAGCTCCATAATCTTTAGTATGGAATCTATATCTGTTAACTATTAAGCCATTATAAGAAGTCACAATCTTAGTTGAATCATAACTTATATCTTGAATCAACCGATCCTCAACTTGTCCTGTACTCACATATAGAGGATTTCATAAAGAGAAAATAATTAGTTACATTACTTACTACAATGAATATCAAAATATATATTATAAATTATTATGGGGAACAACTCACTTGATGCTTTAACCATTTATTGAAATCTTTATTTTGATATACCAATATCTCATCCTCAAATGCACTAGGATTTGTTTCTTTTACTGCATCCTCAAATTTCCTAATAGATATAATAGTTAATATTATAATTAATATAATTGTGAATTACATAAATTAAGAAATTACAAGGAAAAATTACTGAAGATATGGTTCTACTTGTTTGCAATTTACAATGACATATGTCTCTGCAATATGAAGTTCTTCATCTATTAATAATCTATTATAACCTCTACCAATAGGACGACATGAATGCTTAAAAATAGATAACTTCTCCTTAATTGTATCTTCATCATCACCATCATTATGAGAAATTTGAGTATGTCTTGTCTGAATGCTGAGATTAAAATACATGGAAGCAAAATTAGAATTTTCTTCTAAAATGTATGTTTCACAAATAGATCATTCAACTTTTGCCTTATTTCAAACCTTCCTTTTCAAATACGACATGCATCTCTAAAATGGATACATCCACTTGTATTACACAGGTCCTCCAACCTTAACTTCAAATAGGAGATGTATAGCTAAATGTTCCATTGAATCAAAGAATGATGGTGGAAAAATATTTTCAAGCTTACAAATTATTTCAATGATATAACTCCTAGCATTGTCCATGACGGAAGCATGCACCGCATTTGCACAAATATCTCTGAAAAATAAGCTAAGTTTGTTAAAACACTCCATATAGGCTTTGGTAGTAAGTCCCGAAATGCTAAAGGAATTAGTCTTTGCATAAAAATATGACAATCATGACTTTTCATACCATGTAATTTTTCTTCATCTACGTTAATGCAACGTGATATGTTATATGCATACCCATCTAAAAACTTTAGTTGTTTTATTCATTCACACACCATCTTTCTCTGATCAAAACTCAAGACATATGTTGCCTTTGGTTTTTTATACTTCTCATTCTCCACCACTAACTCTAACTTAGGATATTTACATATCAATCTCAAATCTTGTCTTGCATTTGCAATATCTTTTTGTCTTATCCTTTATATCCATCATAGTATTGAAGATGTTATCAAAAACATTTTTTCAACATGCATAACATCCAAATTATGTTGAATTATATTAGTAGACAAATAAGGCGATTCCCAAAATATGCTCTTCTTAACCCAATTATGGGTTTTACCAAAGTTAAGTTGTTTTTGCTCTTCTTAACACATTTGTGCCACTCAATTCATGTGGTGGTAAAGAGTTCTCAACTACAAACTTCTTAAAAGAGTACTGATCACTACGAAACAAATGATTGATAGGTAAAACTCAATGTTGACAGTTAAACCAACACGATTTACCACTATTCTTCAATCCAAATGATGTAATCTCCCATGAGTACTCCATCTAGACAACATTCCATAGACTGGAAAATTACTTATTGTCAACATTAATGCTACTTTCATAATGAAATTCTTCTTTTTCCATGCATTAAAAGTATTAACCCTAATAGCCCATAATATCTTAACTCATCAATTAGAGGTTGGAGATAGATATCCAAACTTTTACTAGGTGCCTCTTTTCTTAAAAAAAAAAATACACATATATACATATATATATTAATTATTTGGTTAAATAAAATATTTAATTGGATTTAGAAAATAAAATAAAATAAAACTAGGTGGTTAAAAAAAAGATAGTGTGAGGTTATTAATATTTTAAAAAGATAGTGCGAGGTTGTTGATATTCTAAAAAGATAATGTAAGATTGTTAATATTTTAAAAGATATTATTAGTTGGATTTAATATTTAGAAACCCAACTTTACCTATATAAATAGACCTTAAACCCTATCTATTTTTCATTCCAAGTTTTCCCTAACGTTTAGGAAAAATCTTAGAGGAAGCGACTAGAGACAACCTGTGAGGAGTTGAGAGCGTAGCATCTTAAGATATTGCATAGCGTAGCATGTCAAGACGTCGTGAGGCATAACATCATCTCAAAGCGTCACGTATCTTCATTAGAGGTAAAAGGGAGAGTGGGAAATGTCTCAAATATGGGTACTTATGAGAATTTTGGGTAGAGAGGCAACCCTTAAGCCTTTGTTTGCTTTGAGGCAACCATAAGCCCTTAATATAATTTTGGATGAATTATTATTTAATGTGTTTGTATTTTATTTATAAACTTTCTATCACATTTATGGAAATTATGTTCATTAAGATTTAGGTTTTTATCATTAAGATATGTGAGAATATAATAGATTGATTTAGAGATATTTCGCTTTTGATATTACGACTTTACTTTGGAAGTATTTTGTTACGAATTTGGGAAAGAGATCTTCATCAAAGTTGTAGCCCTAGATGTTAGCTAACTAATGGAGTTTATTTCGTTTATAAATGGTCTGTAGAACGTAAGATATGACTTTTTTTTTGTGATTAAATGTCATGTTGTGAGGATTAGAATGAAATTTTTTCTTTTCCTTAATTTGAGCATAGTAAACAATTAAATCATATTTTGAGGTCAGAACAAAAGTTGTAGATAATTTTGTTATCTTTAAAACAAAATAAAAACCAAATTAATAGGATAGGTATAAGATTAAATATTGATTTTACAATGAAGAAATGTCATAGAAGGATAGAAAAAATAAGAAAGATAACTTTAATATAGGTGATGATCTTATATGTATATATAAGTGAAGATATATCTTTAATATAGGTGATGATAAATTATTATAGGAATGATATATTGTGAAAATTTTGATTGAGTTTTGAGATGCTCATGATACAAGTTCTTGAGATGTTTGCGAGTTATTTGTATGAGAAGTCTATGCTTTGACTTAGTAGTATGAAATTCCAAGTTATACTTGGTCATTTGAGAAATCTAAGTAGAAGCTTAGCTGTGTGAAATTATGAGTTATACTTGGTCATTTGAGAAGTCTAAGTAGAGACTTAGTAATGTCAAATTCCAGGTTATGCATTTATGTGTGATGCATTGGCGTGTACATATTTCATTCATTCATACTTTCTTGGGGGTAGATGCGATCTATGAAGGAGGGTCTTTATGGTCTTCTACCTTGACCTTAGGGATTTTAGAGTAGGGAACCTCTCATTGAGAGTTGAAATGAGAGGTTATCACGACCAACTATACTATTTCGACTAGATCCTGTTAGACTCGTTCTGGTGAAAGTGGATTGTGAGAGTCTTTTGATCCGGTTCATGTACTCCTGAATTCGTGCGATGGTATCACATGCATTTAGAGATAAGAGCATAAAAACATTAATGCATTTGAGTTAATGGAGTGAGCTTATGACTAAGTGTGTATTGGTGCGTGTGATGTGTGTGTTTAGTTCTGCCTATTTTCTTATATGTATCTATAACATATGTGAGATATATTCATCACTCTTTTGTTTGTGTGGTTGGTATTTTTTTGGGCTGAACATTCTTATAGGTGAACATATATTTGATGAGGACAAAGAGAAGTTGGCTGATGAAGTATAGGTTTTCTATGCCTTGATTTCGGGGGATGCTTTGATTAGGTGTGATGTCGGCACATAAAGAGATTATTTATTTTGAAGAAGTTTATTATGGTTTTATCGTTAAGAACTTATAAAGGCTATTTCAATGCCTAATAATATTTTATTTAATCTTCCACATCTGAAAAAAGTTATTATTTTTATTGGATATATAGTGTGGTAGTGTGAGAGTATATGTCTAGGAAAGTTTTGACTAGGAAAGACTTAGTATTTAAGAGTGTCCTTAATGATCTACCTCTCTTGTTTGGGAACTTACCTGGTGTACTGGTTCACGGTCTACTACCACTATTCTAGTAGGCAATATTACTCATAGTAGGAGTTAAAAGTTTTATTTTGAAATCTTATTTCCTTACTTTTGTAAGATTTTATATATGAAATGAATACATGTGAATTCTTTCATCTTTTATTTTTCACATTATTAATTAAAATTTTTTTGAGATAGAAGGGTGTTACACTAGGTGACTTAGGTCTAGGAATCACATGAGTAAGAAATATGTATTCCCTTTTCATACACATACTTGGTGGAAGATTGTAAGGTGTGACAAAAATAGGCCAACATGAGTATGATTTACTTGAATTACTAAATTGATTAGAACCATCCGTGCAAAGTCCAAGCCTAACATTTCGTGGATCTTGAGAAAATGTAGGATGTGTTTCATTAAATTTTTTACAAGCCTCTACATTAGCTAGATGTGTCATGATAGATTCATCTTGGAATACTCCATCTACATGCCATCGCATATATTTTGAAGTATCAATAGACATAAAGAGGGGTTGGAGTCTTAGAATAATGGGAAAATATCTCAACACTGAATAAGACACATCCTTATTTTTTGTAAATGTCTTGGGTTTAAATCATAGTTCTTTATATATCAAGAAAACATTCTTGTCACTATTTTCTTTGTAATATAACATGAAATGATTAGGGCATACATCAGTCTTCTCATATCCTAATCCCAACTCATTAACCATTCTCTTTGATTTGTATAAATTTTCAAGCAACCTTTCTAACTATGGAAGCATGCTTTTGATTATACCAATCACTCAATCATAACAACTAACACTCACATCAAATTCTGACTTCAAATTTAAGAATTGTGTTACAACTGATAATTTTGTATGTTTTTACAACCATCGCATAAAGGTTCATCAGCATCCTTCAATAAGTTAAAAAAAAATTAGCTGATGGATTTGAGTCCTCTTCCGCTTCTGATAGTTTTGGATTTAATTCAACATAAGCAATATCCATAACCATATCAACATATGGATTTCTATTCTTTGAAACACAGTCTTGTGTAAAAGATATTGATACACCATTTGTCCATCTTTTTTCATTGTGAACCAATTTGTGTAACCATCCATAAATCTATAGTGATACAAATGTTTCTCCATATTAAATGATATATCCCAATAACGATTCTTACATTTTCCACATGGATAAGGAATGGTCCCTATTTCATCAACAAATTGTGAGTCTCTTATTCCTTTCTTTGTAACCTCTTACTTCGATCAGGTCTCATGACTCTTATAACTAGTTAATATATTAAAAAATTATGCTTAAAAGAAATTATAAATTTTAAAAAGATGAAATAGAGAATTTGAAATGATGATTCTTATAATAATTTTGATCATATGAGTATTTTAAATAAAAATAATAAAAATAAGACTAGTACCTTATTATAATAAAGATAAATCATAAATACTTTTAAAATTTCATGGTGCCGCTATGCTATTTTTAACTTAAATTAAATGAATGAGAGAGAAAACTAGAGACAATAAGGTGTTTTTTTAATCTTAATCTATGTATTTATCTTTTTATTATATGAAATTATAAAGTGATTTTTTTTTTCAATAATTTTAATACTCTTTAAGTTAATTATAAGAATTCATATTTTAGATAATCTAATGACATTTATATTAAATTTAAAATAAAAATGAAACTATTTATGGTTAAATTGATAAATAATATTTATGGTCAATCGGTATATTATTATATGGATCTATTAATTAAAAAATAGTATATTAAAAATGCTATATTTTTTTCAACAAATTAAATAAGGCATGAGAAAATATTATATTTTTAAATTAAAGTTTTTAATTGTCTAGTTTTCTAGATTCTCCATCGCATCACATATTGTATTTTTTTTATCTCTCTCCTATTCAAAGTGATGTGGTGTGCATGTTTGAAATTTTCTCTACCAATAATAATATATATATATTGTCCTTACAAGGCCAAGTACCTCCTCTGCTGCTTCTCTTTCTCTCCTTCTTGATCTACTCCCATCTCCTTCTCGGTCGACTCCTAACTCCTTCAGGACCGCGTAGGGGGTACCTGCATTTACACTCCGATGCTCAAGTCAGTATACAGTGTAGGCAAAGTTTAAAATTAGGTTAAGAGTGAGAATATACCTGATAAGCATGTCTATTTATGACATAATTATCTTTCATGAGCTTTTACTTTTGAGATCCGTTATTATCATCTATTTCCTTTCCGGAACTGTTATAAATCTTTTGTAATTATGGCAAGATATTTCATTAATGGGTCGGTATGATCTCGGCTCATTCGCTTAGTGCAAGCATTGGATACTTCTCGGCCTACTAACTAAGGCCTTAGTTGATTCTCAGTCCAATGATTAGATCCATCCGGTACACAAGCCCCCAAGTCGTGAAGCGAAAAAGCTGAAACAAGTTTATATGTTGAGATTTGGCTGAGATCTTACTTGGGGATGACATTTTTCAGTCTTTGTTGGCCGAGTGATACTTGGAGGACATTTTTCAATTCGTGACGTTTTTCAGTCATTCTTGGCCGAGTAATACTCGGAGGACGTTTTAGTCCTGATTTGGCCGAGTGATACTCGGAGGACGTTTTAGTCCTGATTTGGTCGAGTGATACTCGGAGGACGTTTTAGTCCTGACTTGGCCAAGTGATACTCGGAAGACGTTTTAGTCCTGATTTGGCCGAGTGATACTCAAAGGACGTTTTAGTCCTGATTTGGCCGAGTGATACTCGGAGGACGTTTTAGTCCTGACTTGGCCGAGTGATACTCAAAGGACGTTTTAGTCCTGATTTGGCCGAGTGATACTCGGAGGATGTTTTAGTCCTGATTTGGCCGAGTGAAAACGGATCCCAAAAGTAAAAGCTCATGAAAGGTAATTATGTATCATGGTATTATAAATAGACATGCCTATCAGGTATATTCTCACTCTTAACCTAATTTTAAACCCTGCCTATACTGTATACTGACTTGAGCGTCGGAGTGTAAACGCAGGTACCCCCCTACGCAGTCCTGAAGGAGTCAGGAGTCAATCGAGAAGGAGATTGGAGTAGATCAAGAAGGAGAGAAAGAGAAGCAGCAGAGGAGGTACTCGACCTTGTAAGTATATTTTGGCGCACACCGTGGGGCTGAGTGCAATCATAGTTATGGCGATCATCAGGAATATGAGTCAAGAAGAGTCCAAGAGGCCAACTGAGGTCTCTCCCCCAGAAGAAAGGCTACTGAGGAGTCACCGCTTTCTTCAATCTCAAATCAAGCATTATCATGGGCAAATTGAAGCTTGGATTCATGGTTAGTGTTATTTTTCTATTATTAGTGAATTTTTCATGAAACTGTTTCAGGTCAGAAAAGACCATTGAAATTGGAGATCAAGGTTATAATCTACACACAATATATATAAAAAAAAAGGCTAATGTGGCGGAGCATATTGCGACATGGCACCCTCACACTAAGAGGAGATGAGCAGGCTGACTAGTATCTTCAATAACGAAAGACGCTTCAATTGATTTGCCAAATGATGTTGGCATTAATTAGGGTTTGGCGCCACTCTAAAGAAGATGGAGTGGACACACTAGGTGCCTTGTCGTGTCAACACTGTTTTTTCATCATCACCATTGTCCTTCCTATGTGGAAGAGTTAGGCTCGTGATTAGAGCTATTGTAAGGTAATATAATCTATCTTGACACTATTTGCAATTCAACACAGTAGCCTTATTTTGTTGTGCAATTTGGTGCGGTAATTTGGAAAATGTTGAAAAGGAGGATATTTCTGGTAAAAGAATTTTCTTTGTTCGTCCATTAACCATTATTGTCCCACTTGATAAGGTTGAATTTCAAGAAAGTATTAAAAGGGAGGATATTTCTCTACTCCTCCATTAATATTTATTGTCTCATGTGAAAGGGTAAATTTCAGGAAAATATTAGAAGGGAGGATATTCTTTATTCCTGCATCAAATCTTTCTTCTCTCATGTGAAGGATAATTTTGAGAAAAATATTATATGGGAGGATATTCTCTATTCCTCTAGTAATCTTTATTGTTTCATTTGAAAAGTGACTTAAAGGGGAAAATATTTAAAAAGGAGGCTATTCTCTATTCCTCCATCAAATCTTTATTATCTCATTTGAAAGGTGAATTACAGGGTAAAATATTTAAAAAGGAGGCTATTCTCTATTCCTCCATCAAATCTTTATTATCTCATTTGAAAGGTGAATTACAGGGAAAATATTATATTCTCTATTCCTCCATCAAATCTTTATTATCTCATTTCAAAGGTGAATTACAAGAAAAATATTATATTCTCTATTCCTCCATCAAATCTTTATTATCTCATTTGAAAGGTGAATTACAGGGGAAAAATATTATATTCTTTATTCCTTCCATCAAATCTTTATTATTTCATTTGAAAGGTGAATTACAGGAAAAATATTATATTTTATACTTCTCCATCAATATTTATTATTTCATTTGAAAGGTGAATTATAGGAAAAATATTATATTCTCTATTCCTCCATCAAATCTTTATTATTTCATTTGAAAGGTAAATTACAGGGAAAATATTATATTCTCTACTCCTCCATCAATCTTTATTGTCTCATTTGAAAAGTGAATTACAGGGGAGAATATTAAAAAGGAGGATATTCTCTATTCCTCCATCATTTGAAGGGTGAATTTCAGGAAAATATTCCAAAGGATTATATTTTCTACTCTTCCATCAATTTTTATTGTCTCATTTGAAAGGGAAAATGGGGATATTCTCTACTCCTTCGTCAATCTTTATTGTTCCATTTGATAAGGGTGAATTTCATGAAATTTTGATAAAGGAATTTTGTCTACTCATCTTTATTACCCCATTTGATGATAAGGGTAATCTTACAGAAAAATTTCAACAATTTCTTATATCTCAGTCATATGTCATGCTTACCTCATCCTTAAAAGTATATGTCCAAAGGCTATAGTTAATGGGGATAAAGAAGTGGACATTGGTGATACAACGATTTGGTCTTTTGTACTCAAGAAGTTTTAAATCCTTCCTAAAAGTAGTCAGCATTTACTACTACCTCAGAGAGCAACTCTAAAGGAGTATTATCCTCATTACCACAAAGTGAAAGTTCATAATTTGGACCACTACAATTATTATATTTCAAAAAGATTGATCAACTGACATTTCTTCCACATCAAAAGCAGAACAAATTTGCAGTTGTAGCTACTATCAGATAACTTTCAAAGAAAATACTTTTATTACTTTCGTAATACCATGAGACTACAGGAAGCATTGTGGAATTTCGAAAGCTCAACATCTCAAGATGAAACACATCATCAACTTCACAAGAAGCATTTGGTTAACTCCAAATAAAAGAGGACAGAGGAAAAAAGTCCATCGAGTATCACTCGGCCAATTCAGGACTAAAAGGTCCACCGAGTATCACTCGGCCAATTCAGGACTAAAAGGTCCACCGAGTATCACACGGCCAAATCAAGACTAAAAGGTCCTCCGAGTATCACTCAGCCAAATCAGGACTAAAACGTCCTCCGAGTATCACTCGGCCAAATCAGGACTAAAACGTCCTCCGAGAGTCACTCGGCCAAATCAGGACTAAAACGTCCTCCGAGTATCACTCGGCCAAATCAGGACTAAAACGTTCTTCGAGTATCACTCAGCCAAATCAGGTCTAAAACGTCCTCCGAGTATCACTCGGCCAAATCAGGACTAAAACGTCCTCTAAGTATCACTTGGCCAACAAAGACTGAAAAACATCATCCCTATGTAAGACCTCAGCCACCTCAGCCAAATCTCAACATATAAACTCGTTTCAGCTTTTTCGCTTCACGACTTGGGGGCTTGTGTACCGGATGGACCTAATCATTGGATTGAGAATCAACTAAGACCTTAGTCAGTAGGCCGAGAAGTACCCGATGCTTGAACTAAGCGAATGGGCCGAGATCATACCGACCCATTAATGAAATATCTTGTCATAATTATAAAAGATTTGTAACAGTTCCAGAAAGGAAATAGATGATCATAACGGATCCCAAAAGTAAAAGCTCATGAAAGGTAATTATGTATCATGGTATTATAAATATACATGTCTATCAGGTATATTCTCATTCTTAATCTAATTCTAAACCCTGCCTACATTGTATACTGACTTGAGCGTCGAAGTGTAAACGCAAATACCCCTTATGCGGTCCTGAAGGAGTCAGGAGTAAATCAAGGAGAGGAAGAGAAGCAGCAGAAAAGGTACTCAGCCCTGTAAGTACATATATAATAAATGAAAATTACACAAAATTAAGAAAAAAATTAATTGTTGTCTTGCTCTAGTGTAGGCATCAAAGATAAATTTACTTTTATATAATTTTTACATAATATTCCTTTGAGTTGATCACTAAAATAGCATATTCTGTAGTGATCTTTCAAATTTCAAATAACATATTATGAAGTCTTTTAAATAGCATATTACATATTTAATAGTAATATTTTTAATTAAAATATTCAACCAGAATAATACATTATTATATTTCTTTTAGTTGGAATTATAAATACATTAAACTCATAATTTTTTTGTTATAATTTTTTATTCTTACTTTTTTACATAAGTCAAAATTTTATTATTTATAAAAAATTTCATAAATAATTAAAATAATTGATATTTAAATGAAAAACTATTAATACAATCAACCAATATGTATATGTATTATATATTCATGATGTAAAATAAAATTTGTACATAAAAAATCATGTAATGTAATTTTATATTATCAAATACTTTCTAATCTAATCAAATATTTATAACTCAATAAGTACTTAGACTAACAATTTTATATTATTGATTATATTTCAGTTTTCACTCATCTTATCAACTATTTTTTATAAGCATAATCAATAGAAGAAATTGTTCAACTTTATAATTTTTATAACTATCAAAATTTGTTAGTATTTAAAGGTAAACATTCATAAGAGAAAAAACATTAATTTAGAGAAAGTTATTTAACAATGAATCATCATCTTAATATATTTGTAATCATGATAAAAAAATATAATACAATTATGTAAAATATCTGATTAAGATACATAAAACATGACATGTGTTTAATATGTGAGGTTATAGGAACATGCAGAGTGCCAAAGATAATTCAAGTAACCATGAAATTTTAGCTAATAGATTAAAAAATGTCATATTAATAATAATTTAAAAAAGATAACTTTTATTTAGTAAGAAGGATATTTTGTTTGAAATTCTTTGTAATATTTTCATAAAAATAACAACTAAATGACGAATATTAAGGGTAATTGTATATAAAAAAATTGACCAATCAAAATAATTTATATTTGTTTTTTTATGATTAATATTTGTGGGGTTCAATATTTAACTTTTAAAAAATAATCTACATTTATTTATATATGAGATAACAAATTAATAGAGAAAAAAATTGAACTATACATTAAACTTGATTAAAAGAGAATGATTTATGTTAACTTGGACAACTTTAAAATGATATTTTTTTGAAAAAAATTTATTGGATTCAATAAAAACTATTTCTTCTTAAATATGTAACTAAAAGATATGATATTAAATATTAAATGTTTTTTATTTTGTAGTTGGCAAAAAGATTAAAAGATGATATTGTTTTATATCTTAGATATTTATGAAGGAGTTAAATTGTCCTAATTCGTTGTATACAAAAGGAAGAAAAATAGATAAGAGAGTCCATATAAATGATATAAGATAAAATGAAATAAAAATAAAGAATGAATAAAGATTAATTCTATAAAATGAAATTTGAACGATCAGTATTATCTATACATTTTTTATAATATACATTAAAAGTTATTTTGAAAATAGAAATAAGAAACAATATATTGGGAATTGAAATTTAACATGTACTAATAAGTTTTTTACAAAAATCTATATAATAAATGAAATTTAAAATTTGTAAATATATAAGATAGGAAAATATTAAAACATTAAATATTTTAAAACAAGTGAAATAATTAGAAGCTTTTTAACATATTATTTTTTAATTTTTCTATTCGATTTTATCTACTATTAATTTTTCTCTTATCCTCAAGCATATTATTTAACTTGTTTGATGTTAAAATAGGCATAAACAAACTAATAGCAAAATATTAATCAATATAAGTATGATTATATTATAATAACAAAACAATAATAATACGATGTAAAGAAATTATTAGTTTCCATTGAAAATGTTTGAGCCTATTAATGTTTTATTAGAAACCTCTAAAATTTGAGGATTTAAAAGAAAACTCGATTTGGGATTTGGAAGAAAATCAAAGCACATGACAAATGAGAGTTAAATATTAAAATGTATATAAGAGATAAAAAAAAAAAAAAAAACTTACCCTAAGTTATTGAATAGTTAATAAGTGAGAGTTAAATATTAAAATATATTTAAGAGTTAAATATTAAAATATATTTAAGAGATAAAAGAAAAAAAAACTCACTATAATTTACTGAGCATACTGTTGCGAAAGAAATTTACCGATTTTAAAGAGAAATTATGAACAGTAATTATGGTGTTTGGTGCCTATAAAATAGAAAAATTATATAAAGTGGGTCCTCTGATTTTATATATATATATATATATATATATATATTATTAAAATATAATTGTATAAAATGAGAAGTAAAGCATAAAACATTCCAGATGGTTGATGAATATTACAACTAAATAAATAGATCCGAATAAAATATTTTATTAATAAATATTAGAATAACATTTGTTAATTTATATTTTTATTTTTGTTAAAAAATAGAAAATTTATAATTAATTTAATTATATAGTAAAAATTTATATAAATATTAAGATAATAGTTATAATAAACAATAAAAAATATTTATACTTTTATTATGATAGAAATTTAATTTTTAAATTTAAATTTTAAAAGTTACAATTATCTTTATATATATAAAAATAAAATTTACAATATAATATAAAAATAATAAAATATTATATATATATATATATATATTTTAATACTTAGTATTCTCTATTTTATTGATTTAATTTATTTTACTACAAAATATATTTTATTGTAAATTTGTAACTGTGTTTAGTTTCAAATTGGTGTAAACACCCAATTTCGTCGGGATTATTTTTTAAAAAAAAATAAATAATAAATAAAAATAATATTAAAAAAATAAAAAGTCAAAAAAATATATATTATTATTTAATTATATTTAAAAATACTAAAAAAATATAGGATAATATTTTATAAATATAAAAAAAATACATTTTTAACATAATTTAAAAAAAAATTTACAAAATTATAATAAAAAAAATAAAAGAAAGAAAAAAGAGAGAATGAAGAAAAACAATGACCCAAACCCAATGAACCCGTGGCCCAAAGAAAATTAATCTAATTTTTTTTAACCTAAAGGGAAGGGGATATGTAATAAAAAGGGGTGATTGCTATAAATATAGGGCACTAGAAAAAAAAGAGAGGAGAAGAAGCAGGTGATTGAAAGGATAGAAAACCAAATTTGAAGGTATTATTTCTTAGTTTTTTTCATGCTTTTATTATTACCGTTTTACACGTTTTGGTTGCTGCGTTTGTGATTTTTTATATTTATGGGTTCTGGAGTGTGTTGTCGGGTCACAGCCACCATTCACACAAGCATTTCTTCTTTATTCACAATCCCCTTTATTAACTGGTGCTCTTTGCTACACTGACTGGTTAAAGATTCATATTGTTCTAAAAGTAAGTAGACTCCTCAATCCATTTAGAGAAGCTCTTGGTTTGACCAGTTTAATTAGTGGTTTTGTTTGTCATTTAGCATTTAGTTCAATGAAACAAAACAATTCTAAAGTGGATGCTATTGCACCCACTAAGGAACCCTACATCACAGATTCCCTATCGGTCAATGGGAACGGAACTACTTCATCAACGAGCGTAAAATCCACCCCTGAAATAGAAAAGAAGTTTGTTCATCATGTATATGATGCTATTGTCCCGCATTTCAATGCCACTCAGTTCGCCAAATGATTGAAGGTTGCATCATTTTTATCATCTTTACCTTTGGGGTCTCTTGTCTTTGATGTGGGATGTGGGAATGGGAAATACTTAGGTTTGAATCAGGATTGTTTTTTCATGGGATGTGATATAAGTCCTTCCTTGATTAAAATCTGCTCGGATAAAGGGCATGAAGTTTTGGTTGCAGATGATGTAATTCATTTTGGTAATACGACAATGGTGGGGAAGAATGGCTGCGGTGCGAGATGCATACTGCCAAACCCCTTTTTTTTTATTGTTTTTTTTTTATTTATCTCATGTTATTTTAATTTATTTATTTATTTTTTCTTTCTTTCATTTTATCATTTTATCATTTATCTTTATTTTTTATTGATTGTTATTATTATTATTTTTTTTTCTTTTATTCAAATTAGTCTATTTATAATATAATAATAAAAAATCTTGACCATTTATATATAAAAATAATTAACAAATCTAAAATTTAATTTAACATTTTGCTTAACTTACAATTCATTCGATAATTAATTCTAATATTCAATATGTTACTACAATAAAAAAGAGAAAATATGTTAAATTCTAATTACATATATGACTGCACACGTCATTGTATATTTAGTATTCAATTATATAAAAATAATAATTTTAATATACTGATCTCGAATAATAATTTTAATATACTAATTTAAATTAAATAAATTTTTCTAATATTAAATTATGATATCAATATTATATCAATTTATCTTAAGAATGGTAAGGATCAAGTATGATCGCGTGCATAATCTTATATCCTACATCTCATCTTTTATTAATATTTTTATATAAATTTGTAATCATTAAATTATGTGGTTTATGCTACNTATATATATATATATATATATATATATATATGACCACACACGTCATTATATATATTTTGTTATTTTTATCAAAGTTTACTCAAATTTTAATTTTATAAATATTCATTTTGTTAATGATTTCATAAAAAAAATTGGTACCAGCTTTTTAATATAAGTGTGAAGTATACTTGTCCTCTTCATGTTAAAAAGTTGTCTACGTGTTTGTATAATCATATGCATTTTCTTACATCTAGTGCTCATTATATTTAAGTATTTTTATATCACCTATATATAAAATAATTATTTAAATATATGTATGGCTATACGCGTCATCTTATATTTAACCTTTAACTAAATTTTATTCAGATAAAATAAATATATTTCAATCTTTTTAAACAAATTTATATAACAATTTATAATACCAATGTATAGTTTACACTATCTTGATTTATTATAAGATTGATAATGAGAATAAAAAATATAATTTATTTTTTTCAAAACTCATTTCTCTTTAAAGTTACTAATCATAAAATAAAAAAATAATATTTAAGGAAGAACTACGTATACATTGATATTATAGATTGTTATATAAATTTGTTTAAAAAGATTGAAATATATTTATTTTATCTGAATAAAATTTAGTTAAAAGTTAAATATAAGATGACGCGTATAACCATACATATATTTAAATGATTATTTTATATATATGTGATATAAAAATACTTAAATATAATGAGCACTAGATGTAAGAAAATGCATATGATTATACAAACATCTAGACAACTTTTTAACATGAACAGGACAAGTATACTTCACACTTATATTAAAAAGCTGGTACCAATTTTTTTTATGAAATCATTAACAAAATGAATATTTATAAAATTAAAATTTGAGTAAACTTTGATAAAAATAACAAAATATATATAATGACGTGTGTGGTCATATATATATATATATATATATATATATATAAAGAATGTAGCATAAACCACATAATTTAATGATTACAAATTTATATAAAAATATTAATAAAAGATGAGATGTA